>JARPMJ010003814.1:0-86239 GCA_033366665.1 Phoxinus dragarum
AACATCAGTTGTGCCGATGCCATATCTCATCTCTGTAAATATTTATTAGCTAGAGCCAGGTTTCTCCAGCAGAGGGAGACAGTAAAGCACTGAGGAATGATGCATGTGCTTCAGATCAGTGTTACCTGAACATGATGTGCTCAGAATAGCAGTCACAATATTGCTGTAGTATATAGTGTGTATATGCACAGTATGCAGATTGTCTGTATGCATTGCATGGATGACAAAATGTGTTTGCCTTCACCTTCCCTTTCCAGAGTAATGAATGAACCAGACGTGATATCTTTTTCTTGACTATATTTTTGAATGGGATAGAAAAAGATTAGAATATCTGATTAAAATGTAAAAATGTTTAAGTTGTGTATAAGTCAGGTTTTACTCGATGTTCAGAGTTTTACACTCTGTCTGTTCGTTCGCGACTGCTAATTGAGTTTGTAATGGACTTGTAATGGATGTTTTCCAGCCTGTGATTTGTGTGCGTCAGCCAGAGCTGTAAAACTGAGGGAGCGATTACATCTTGATGCAATGGCAGCAGTGAATCAGCGCACACAGCGGGAATAACAAGCGCAGATTAAACCCGCGCTTGAAAGCAGAGCGGCTACTGGAGGAGAGGACAAAATAACAAACACAACATGTTCCCTAAAAAGTGATTGAGAGAACTTGCTCTGGCCGTTGTCCTTCAGTCTACAGCCGACGGTCTGTTAACATTACATGCATCACGGACTCTCCAGTCCACATAAACGCTGGATCTCTCTCTGCACGACTGGAGATTTAAGATTAGATTACAGACGTGACACAGCAGGACTAAGTGGCGTTTTGCATGAAGATCTGTGTTCCAGAACAAACTTTAGAGAAACCTGTTATGAGTATTTTTTCAAATACTTTTATGCAAAGCACATTGAATTACCATAACTCATTTGTGCTGCCAGATTTAGCTAAAAAATAAAAATAAAACGAACAAGAACAAGCTTCATAATAAACAGAAATAAATCCAAACGCTTTATACTGAAAATAAGACCAAAATATTTTTTTCTTACGGTGTTGATTTATGAATGGCTAGATATTTGTACTGGCAACAAGACAAAAATACTAAGTAAAAAAATTATTTTCTGCAGTAAAAAAACACAAAAAATCACCATAAAAGTATCATAATATAAACCATATGACTCAAGCTATACGTTTCTATAGCTTTATGTAAGGAACAGGCTGAAATTCATACTTTAAAATAAAGTCTTTATTCACTAAAATGGCATTTCAAATTCAAAGCATGAGTTTTTCCATGAATAACCTCAATTTTGGTTCCTCATATAAACCTGTCGAACGGCTTCAAAAGACAATCATCCTTTTGTGATTCACAAAAAAATAACAGCGTATGAGATTGAAATGACAAGTGGGTGATTGAATAATGTAGGAATTTCCACTTTTGTGTGAACTATCCCTTTAAGTAATGCCGGCAGATGTGTAAGGAACAATGGGGAATTATTATGAAATCCAAAAATGGTGTATGCAATTTACTGCAGGGAAGTGGAATGCATATTAATAACAGCCCAAAAATAGACCAAATAAATCCAAATGCTTTATACTGAAAACAAGACCAAAATATCACAACTTTATTAACTCCATAAACTTAGTCACTTTATGTGCCAAGCTCAAACAACAAGCCCAAAACTGCTTATAATATGAGTTTGGCTCATAAACTGATCCAGTTTATGGAGTTAATAAAGTAGGGCAGGTGTGGGTCGTGATATTTTGGTCTTGTCTTCAATATAAAGCATTATAATAAGCGGACATGGCAACATGTCAAGAGCGCGCTCTGCGAAACAGAAACACAACGAGTCAGTGGTCGCTTTAATATTAATTTGGTCAAAAATAGCGGTAGAACATTGCTATGTTTAGCACGCTGTCAATCATCACAGTTTCGGGATTCATTCCCATATTAACTTTTTTTTTAAACTTTTTTTATCTTTATCTAGCTGTCAAAGTAACATTTCTCATTTTCATTTGATCTTGATGTACTAACATAACTGAAGTAGAAAATTAATAAAAACTATAAAAACATTTTTAGAAAATAATACAAATGACAAAAATGGTAAACCAAATTACTTAACCTTCAACCAAAATTTAAATTGTAAAAATATTACAAATAAATTCAAAATATGAATAATAATAACAAGTGTCTCAATACTTAATAACACTGAACGAGTACCAACATTTGGGAATCAACTTTAAACTACAGTTTTAGTTAAAGTAGATGAATAAAGTCATTATCCAAACATCAAGCTGCTCAAAAAGAGAAACGTCAAAAGGATCTTGAATTAACCTGCACACAACATGGTAACGCTGATGTGCGTGATCTGACCATGTGGACAGAAGAAAGAGCCAGTGAAATAATCCAGGCCTTTAAAACATTACAATTCTTACCAGGACATTCAGTCCTATTATTAGTGCAGGCTGAGTTTATAAGGGCTGATTCTGCACTGTTATCTGTGTAAACGCTCATAACTTTAAGGTTACTTCAGGCCATTGTCTTCTTAGGAAGCCGTCAACCTGTTAAAGAGAAGTGCTTGACCATTGCTTTCTCAGTTTTTTAGGCTGTAAAAGTGAATGATCGCATAGAAAGCTGTTCTCCAGAGGAACTCTTGCTGGGAAAGGGAAAGTGGCGGCAAAGGATGTCGAGCCGGCGGGTCAGCACTCAATGTGTCACACACACACACACACACACACACACTGGGAAACACACACAGGGTCTTATCGGCCACAGCACATGTGAGCAGAACTCGCCAGCAGGAAACAGGAAGTAGAAGGTTCTGAATGACAACAAACCAGTGAGAAATGTGCTCAACAATTCTGATAGAAACACCAAACCAGTGAGAAATGTGCTCAACAATCCTGATAGAAACACCAAACCAGTGAAAAATGTGCTCACCCAATCCTGATAGAACACACCGAACCAGTGAGAAATGTGCTCAACCAATCCTGATAGAAACACCAAACCAGTGAGAAATGTGCTCAACCAATCCTGATAGAAACACCAAACCAGTGAGAAATGTGCTCACCAATCCTGATAGAAACACCGAACCAGTGAGAAATGTGCTCACCAATCCTGATAGAAACTCCAAACCAGTGAGAAATGTGCTCAACAATCCTGATAGAAACACCAAACCAGTGAGAAATGTGCTCACCAATCCTGATAGAAACACCAAACCAGTGAGAAATGTGCTCAACAATCCTGATAGAAACACCAAACCAGTGAGAAATGTGCTCAACAATCCTGATAGAAACACAATCTCCTGCTGGTGTAACCATTTTATTCAGAATGCACTAGTTATCACCTGATATTAAACAAATGTCTCACCCAAAAATGAAAACTCTCATTATTTACTTCCCAACTCATTTACTTGTCATTCCAAACTTCCAAATATGTTGTTACTTGTTCCTGTGAAACACAATCTTTACGCTTTTCCTTATCATTACAATGTTCTTATTCAGCATTATTGTCTTGTTTACAAATATCTAAACATTCTGAAATCAAGATCCATTTACAAGATCCATTTTCAGTCTTATTTTCTGAAAAATGTATCAAAATTTGCTTAAAAAACAAGAACATTTTATCTGCTAATCATGTCTGGGTTTCCTTTGAAATATTTTTTTTTACCCAATTGGCAGATTTTTTTCTTGTTTTTTTTTAAACAGAAAAAAAAGTCTGTAAAAATAGGGCACCATGTGCTGTGCTAATATGAAGGAATTTTCCATACTGATTAAAAATTGAATAACACTTGCATTGCATTGTTTTAAGGTTAAAGGACATTTTTGTGAACTTAACAGGAAAATGTCCAAGCAGAAAATTCATATTTATACATATATTATTTCTTACAGTGTTGATGTATGATTGTTTATATATTTGTACTGGAAAACAAGACAAAATACCAGGTGAGAAATGGTTTTAAGGAACAGGCTGAAAGTTAAGTCGTTATTCACTAAAATGGCATTTCCAAATTCAAAGCATGAGTTTCAAAATGCAGAGATCTGGGATTATTTTTTGGTCTGTTCCTCATAAAAACCTGTCATAAACGGCTTCAAAATACATAAAATTATCCACCAAAAATAACTGCATATGAGATTGAAATGACACTGTAAATAAATAAAGTGAGAATTTCCACTTTTAAGTGAACTATCCCTTTGAGAAATGCAGACAGATGTGTGAGGAACAATGGGGAATTATTATGAAATCTAATACTGGTTTATCTGATGTATGGCGTCTGGTTCTCACGAGCAAACGCACCTGAAGGCGGTGGTGTGTGTAAAGACACGAGGGTGTGGTGTGAACGCTGACACACAAACACACACTCTCCACATCTGGATGGCGTTACAGTCGGCAGTGGTCAGGGGGAGAAAAATTACATGATCATGACGTCATGGGAAGCAATGCTGGAAAACAAAAATTACAAAACGCATCGTGGAAGGATGAAAAAGTCCTTGATATCGAGCAGAAGGTTTGAGCCGGACAAGAGGCCTTGAATATAACTAACAAACAGCAGTGGATATCCATCAACTTAATCAAATAAAGCTGAAAACCATGCAGGTCTTCTTTTGATTTATAACATTGCCATTATCAAGCTGGGCTGGTGCAAAGGTATGAATGTGCAACTGATATTTGTAACTTTTAAACTGTGGTAGAGACATTTGCATGGAAATCAGTAAGGACTGCTTTACTTTATTTGCATGTGAAAATGACAGAATAAAACATGAAGTATTATGAAAAAATAGAGCATGACGTGTCCAAAACCAGTCAGGATGAGGAAAAACATGTTTTAAGTTTGTTTTTAGGCACAATGTATTTAATTGCTTACAATTTCCTGTGCAACACTGCTCGTCCAATCAGAATTTCTCAATTCAGAAAGTCTGAACAACAGGTTTAGTATATAGCATCCTCTAAGCTTTTCTTAAGCAACATGTTGTTCTTCAGTTTTTCTGCCATATTAAATCTCAGTCTGTCTGACACACTCAGCTTGACTTCTTTCTCTCCCGAGTGTCCATAGTTTCCTAACCGATCGTTGACACAGAAAGATGAAGCCTCCCTCATTATTACACACACTGTGCATGAGAACCGACCTTTAAAGATGAGTTCATCTAACCATCAACCACCTCACATCCACATAGATCATTACTACACATGCATACTTCTAAAATCCTCCCTGTGCATTAAACAAACACTGCTACTGTCTACTGGAGAAAAAAACATTGCATTTTCTACAGCATCTAAAATGTGAGTTGCGCAAAAGTCCATGTAATAAAGGGTGCAAATCATGAATCACTGCCTGATATCATCAAAAATTATAATTCAGGACCCACTAACAACGGTTATCATCGCACAAGCTGCTGTGGGGATGATTTTAATAATCGTCTTGCTTGGCGCTGTTGGAATCAGCAAAAACGAATGCGAATCGAAATTAAGTACAGTACTTAAGTACAATTTTTGAGGGATCTGTACTTTACTCGAGTACATTTGAGAGGCAAATATTGTACTATTTACTCCACTACATTTCTATCCTTAACCGTGAGTACTGAGTAACCGTTACTACTTCTAAAAAAAAAAAAAAAATCCTCAATTTGTTGTTTCCCTCTCAAACGTGACTGGATTGTGGCAGGCGTCACTGATTGGGACAGGCCTATCAGCAATCAGCTTTCAGAGGAGACCTTCTTTGCTGGTTTAGGTTTATTGATTTGATTGATGAAAAAACAGAGAAACTCATGTACATGTACACACAATTGTTAGTTCAAATGTGGGTGCAAAAAAATCCATTAAAACTCTAGCAGAGATTTTTCAAAGCGTTGCCATTGTGCTATTGCCCTTGTGGGCAAGTGCGAAATGTTAAATAAAGCAACGTGGTAAAAAGATGAAAATTACTTGATTTTACTTTCAATTCCTTTTACATTATCCAAGGTATTAACATAAAAATTTTCATAACTCCATGTAGAACGTTTGTGTACATAAATGTAAGCACTGTGGCAGTAGTAATGCAATATTTAGAAAATGTACTCTTGTACTCTTGATACTTAAGTACTTTAAAAACAAGTATACTTCAGTACTTTTACTGAGTAGACATCTGACTGTAGTACTTTTACTTGTACTTGAGTAAAATTTAGCAAGGGGTATCTGTACTTTTACTCAAGTAATGAAGCTGTGTACTCTGTCCGCCTCTGAATTCCACTAAACCTGTTTTTCTGCTTATAAAACATCACACATCATGAGTGCTTGCATTTTTTTCTTGCAATTCTGACAATAGCGTTTAACAAAAGTCTACTAACAGGTCGCCTCCCTAACCCAAAAACACAAGTTCATATAACTATATTTATTCTCGCTGAGCTTAATGCTTTGAGAAGATAAAGTACATGCTGAGAGGGTTTACAGTTACTCTGTTATTCAATTTCAGGATGCCTTTTCCATGGGTGGAGATGGGGAATATTGGATACAGATGTCAGCCGCAGTGCTGTATAGTAATATGTAAGCGGACAGAAATGCAGGGAGTGAGAGCGTCCTTATCTCTGAGGAGTCTCTTGTGGTTATACGACGAGGACTGGCAACTCTATACGGACACGGTGTCCTTCATCTGTAAAGAAATGAAGACAAAGACCGGCTCCAGATATTATGGGGAATGAGAAGGGTGGAGTCTTAAACTCCCACCGGCGGGAACCAACAGCAAGCAAGCAACATGACAATCAATAGCACTGACTGGAATCTGAGTCCGTGTTCATCTCACAGGAGAGACGGGGAAGAAAAACAGCCGTTGCACAACACAGAAAACTGCCCGCTTACATAACCCTTAATATGCATTCAGTTCCTCTACTGAGCCTGGACAATTTGGCCGTAATTGTAAGCCAGGGTAGCAATTATCAGGAGAAAAGCCATCGGCTGGTGCACGACATGCAACAACAGTTCGTTTCTGTAGAGGTTCATTAGAGATGAACTCGATGACCTGTGGCCGGTACAAGCTGCAGTTTATAACTGAGACTGAGAGGTAAAAAACTAAAGAGAAATGTCAGCCAATATTCAATATACATCTCAATATGTATGTATTTGCTCTCAAATGACTTATTTTCCAAACATCATTTCAACAAATCAATTATAAACGTTTACGTATTAAGAAAAATAAAATACTGTAAATAACTTGTTTAAAATAATCCCTAATCCACTAAATTAATTTATATTTTTCATTCGCAGCAATTTAATAATGCATATAAATACATAATTTTAACTAGTTTATTTTTGAGAAAACATTTTAAAAGTCACAGCAAACATTTTTAAATGATGCAAACAAATCACTGATTCAGATTCACATTAATGAATCAAACTTACTGACTCAATCACGATTTGTGCTACTTTAAATAAGAAACGCTATTATAAACATTTCTTTCTTAATGCCCCCACAAGACAAAACAATATTCTTTCAGAAAATATAACAACCAAATAAAAAAAAGTGCATTAAAATATTACAATATTCATGATGATGCTGCATCTGTTATTGCCTGCCAAATCACATTGAATTTATCATGAATATTCAATATGAAATGCTACTACAAACATTTCTTAAAAGACAAAGGATTGCAAAAGTTGTCTAATGATAAAGTCTGTGATGATGCTTCATTTTATATTGTGCTTTTAATGCACAATGAATTTTTCATGCATAGTCAATAACCCCCCCCCCCCACACACACACACACACACACTTTAGTTGGCTCAGGAAACATGCTGTTAAACTATGCCAGTGAATGCTAAATATTGACTAGATGCAGTACTTCTAATGATAATGTGCACTAATAGAAGCATTAAATGAATAAATAAAATCACAAAAGATGCAAGAAACGGTTTCAAACAACAATCACGTGAGCTAGTGCTCTCTCGCCCATGAAAAGAGGAAAGAGAGAAGGCGTGTTCGCTCAGCGTGGAGAGAGAGAGAGAGAGAAAGACAAACAAACTACGGACAGTGACCCACTAAGTGAACCTGACGGCACGTTTACACGAGCTCCAGCTGGGCTGTTTGGATTCACACACTGTAGTCTAGTAAAGTCCCAGCCTCACCTACAGTTTCTTCATCCTCCTCCTTCAGGACGTTGTTGTCATCAGAGTCTTCCTGAGCGGGCTTTCTGCCATCCTCCACGGGGACCACGGTGAAGTTGGTGGGCATTTTCTCACCATGTGTCTCTCTGCGAGACGTCTGTCTTGCTCCTTATCTGTCCGTCTCACACACGCTGACTCTCCTCCTCTGCGCTGGCTTGTTTGAGTTGTGGTTCGAAGTTCTCAGTTGTGCTCCTATCTCTTTGACACCGCTTGATCATGTGACCAGACTTCGCCCATATAAGGAGTTGTGGAAGCTCCGCCCTCTGGGCCGTCCTTTCTGCACATGAGCTTCATCTCCTTTTCTCGCCTGTGGCAGAACGAACCTCCACAGACACAACAAGATACGAGATAAAGGAAGCTATTGATTAAGAACCTCTTCAAGGGACTTTCTCCTGTTCAGCAGGGGTTATTATCGTTTATCTAAAACTAAAAACCAACTATAAAAAAACACATTTCCATAACTTGAATTAAAATAAACGGTAACTGAAATAAATAGTTGCAGAGTAGTTCAATCGGTAAACTGTATCTCTGTAAACTCAACTGAAGAGTTTCTTCTGCCACATGTAAATACCATTGTACAACCCAGCGGTAATAAAAAAAAAATTAAAAAATTAAAATTAAAATAAAAATAAAATTTAATTGCTTGTTGTACTCCTTTCGATAAAATAATCTGCTAAAGGAATAAATATGAATGTAAAAATATATATTTTTTTTTTACAATTAAATTAAATTAAATATGAATAAATGCTTGTACTCCTTTGGATAAAATAATCTGCTAAGGAATAAATATGAATGTAAATATTAATATATATATATTTTTACAATTAAATTAAATTAAATATGAATTGCTTGTTGTACTCGTTTGGATAAAATAATCTGCTAAATGAATAAATGTGAATGTAAAATATAAAAATGATAATATTATTAATACTAATATTAATATTTAATATTAGTTAGTTCTCAAAGCAACATTACGAATACATTGTCAGGATTCTTAGATGAATATAAAGTTCAAAGAACAGCATTTATTTGAAGTAGAATTACATTATAAATGTCTTTACTGTCCACGTTTGATCAATTTAATGCGTCCCTTAATGAATAAAAGTATTAATATCTCACTGACCCCAAACTTTTGAACAGTACTGTTCACATTACAAGCTGTAAAATAAGTTTGCAAACCCATTTGTGGCCAAAAAGCTTAACTGTGTTTGCAAAAAACTACAAGACTTAGTAAATCTACACATTATCCCGGGATAGAAGAAAGTATTTTAACATCAAAGCAGCGACTCAAGGCGTAATAAGCGTTTTACTGTATATGTATGCATGTGTAAACGCACTCGCCCATGTGCACAATGCAAACAGACGTCCAGGAATACAGCAGCCCTGTCATTACAGCAGACGAACAGCACTGCGGTTCAACAGCGTCGCTTATTTTAAGGAGCGCTTATTCCACACGATAAATATGAGACTTGACATACTGTACGCTGGGATCTTCTGGCTGCAATATTCTCGTGCTTCACAAGTCATGAGCCGTTTTGTCTTCATGACCTTTGACATGCAGTTTAGTTCAGTGAAAAGGCTGCGTGGAAAAGAGTTTCACATTATGAAACATTTAGAAAAGAAAATTAAAAAGTGTGTGGCACAGAAGAAAATTCAGTGCAATCTACCAAACCTAAAAGAAGAGAATGGTTTGCTAAAACAACTCATTTTGCTGCTTGCTTTTGTTGCAGTTGTTGATGTGAAATGTTTCGGTTGTGTAACGTTTCTTGGCAAGACGGTTCGTGGAATCAGGAAAACCTGCAGCTTTATTAAATGTGATTCATCCTGAACACTTGAGGAAAAGAAGCACATGTCGACAGTCTTTTAAAATTAGTAGTTATGTAAGCAATAAGGTACGAGAGGCTGTGCTGTATCGTGAATAAGTCACGTTGCAACCTTCACCCGTGACTTATTCACGATACAGCTCTTGCCTCGAGTACCTTATTGCTTTTATAAAACGGTTTACCACACAATACAACTATTAAAGCTGAAAAATATGTATCTATGCAACTTTCATGAAGGAAAATCACTAAAAGCCTTCCTTCCGCTGGAAAAAATAGTCCCTGACCGTAAACAGCAACTGAAGTTACATACATTATTTCCTCCAATAGATGGAGACAAAAGCCCTATTCGCACGGGATTAGTATTATCTAGGGACCTCTAGTCATATGTAATAATTGCGGAGGTTGTCTGTGATCTTAATCCCGTGCGAATCGGTCATGTCTGTAAATTGTAAAGTAATAATTACCCCGCAAAAATTTCGCCGAACACCGACGTTCCTGTGATAATATTAGTCCCGTGCGAATCGGCATCTCTGATTTTGTCCAGGATTTGGCGGGGCTGTATATATTTTTCAAGATATTTCTTTACTTTGCGCCTTTTTTATTAATATTTCGCGAAGAATGGAAGCTGCGTTGGTTTTGACAGTGTTTTGGGCACTGGGTCATATCGGCACATCGACACCATATACAATTTGCAGAAAAAAGAGAAAGCTGAAAACCACCAGAAGAGCAAAGACAAAAGGAAAGATTAGATGGATGACATATAACAGCATGCATGAAGTAGGCTAACATTCTTCTGTTTATGATATATCATGCGTATATCTAGACCTAACGACAAGACATTTCCAAACAATAGCCTATCAAACATAATGCACAATCAAGCAAGGGGGTTTCACATCATAATTTCGAGTTTAATGTTACAAATAAATCAAACGTAGGCCTAAACCTTGAGCTCTTAGATTTTAACCTGGTAAAATGTTTTTTTTTTTTTTTTATCCATCTAACCAGACCCTCATACGCAAAAAAACATCTAGTCGCCCCACTGAAACAGATTTCCACTGGGCTAAAATAAATATAATATGGGTATAAACTACATTTTTATATTTGTATACATTTTTATTATTTTTATATCCGGGTTCCGGGAGAAAAGTCAGTAAATTCGAGTAAAATCACAGGCTTCGCTTATCCTGTGCGAATGCGCCACACGAAATTCAGATGTCGAGGGGTAATTTCTAAATCACACGAGTTCCCTAGATAATACTAATCCCGTGCGAATAGGGCTAAAGACTGTGTTTATGAGTGAGTCAGTCAGTAGAGAACACTTTTGCATTGAAAGGTCTCAAACTTGTGATAACGGAGAAGAAGACGCAACTGACAGATGACTATGGGCTCGGGGAAACCCCTTAACTGTTAAGAGGACAAGATATCACAGCGGACATTCAAACGGATTTTTATTATGAATATATAGGACTGACCTGAAGGAAAATGCTTTATCTACTGTAAATGCAGGTACACTCGCTTACTCGATCTCTCACAATACTCTACTATAGCTTCAGTGAACAATATCGATGAGATCAAACATGTGTTTTTGGGTTGCTAAGAGCGGTTGCTAGGGGTGTTGTGTAGTGATACATAGAACCGTTGGATGAAGCGGTCATAGCCGTGTTTTATCGTGAATAAAACACAGCTATTGACCAATCACAATCAAGGATTGGAACTTACCGTTTTATAATAGGGAAATAATATACTTCATTAAAAGAAGATCCTCAAGGCGTGCGAACTGAATGTAATGTTTTCGGATTTTCGGCAATCAAAGTAAAATATATTACGCTTTAAATTTATATTAAATGCAATTAGAGTATTTAGGTGACCCTAAGGGGACTTATAGTGATAAAGTACATCTTTTCTCAACTTGACACATGATTTGAGGAGTCATTGATGTCTGAATCACAGACGCAGCTGGACGACGCACACACTGAAGCCATAAAAGATTGGCAAAGAGGAAGTCAAAGCCGATATCAGTAATGTGATTTATTCCACATTCCTCACGATCAACATGACATGTGGACCATTAATTCCTCCTAGAAAGACCCTAAAAAGGCACTAGTGCTCTTAGCACACACACACACACACACACACACACACACACACACACACACACACACACACACACACACACACACACACACACACACACACACACACACACACACACACAGACAGTGGGAGTCGAGCACTTCAGATTGAGTTACACTGCAGTGCTCAGAACAGAGACTCAAGAACACTAACGGCCCACTGGAGGATTCATCGGTCAAACCGGCCAGGTCATAGTGATAAAAATAACATGCACTGACTCACTAATGGACCAAAAACAGTGGGATTCTGGGACGTACTGATGCTGTCTACTTTTGCATTACTGCTCAACACGCTTTACTCTCAATTAAACCCTCACAGAATTAGTAAAAGCCCCTATAAATCCATTACTGCAGTCAAGTTAGCATGAAATCAAAATTCTTGTTTTGTTTTTTTATGGAATATTGCAGGATTTATTTACATCATGTCCCTCGCACATCTTCACCTCTTCTCTTCTCTGATGAAGAGGGCGGGGCAACCTGTCACTCACATGAGATCCACCAATAGCAAACCACAACCATCCAATCAATTCCAACATGGACAAAACCAAGCCCCGCCCACATTTGTTCTTGTTCCAGAAGCGTTTCACTCGATTATACATCACAATTTGGAAGAAAAGACTATTGAAACTTCTTTATGGCGACTTTAAGGCTGGGCACTGGCAGTACAATGGTATTTACATGTGTCAGAAGGAACTATTCAGTAGAGTTTATTCTGTTTACCGACTGAACTACTCTGCAAAGCCTGAGATGAGCACTTCACTGATTATAATGGGCTTGATATAGCTCTGATTCGTCATGCTACTTATGTCCGACGTGGAAACTGTGAACTGTAAGTTGCTTATGGTATCATTTGTGTGCGGTCACAGATATAAGTATTGACAGCTGTTCACTTTCAGCTGAAGGAGCAAAGACACTGAATGCTCAACAGCTGAACGAGTTTTGCTCAGTTATCTCCATAAGGAATTTCCAATTATGATGGACTTTGGTTTGGTTTCCTATTTAAATATATGTTATCTTGTCCTAAAGTTAAAGTTTCATAATACTAGGAAAAAGCAAGAGGATTTTACAGCATAAACAACAACAGAAATGCTGTTATTCATACAGTACATGCATCAAATGACTATAAAAATTCACATTGCATGACTATATAACATATAATATAACATTATATATATGGATGAAACTGGGAAAATTTGAATATGGTGCAAAAGTTCATTTATTTCAGTAATTCAACTTAAAAGGTGAAACTAATATATTATATAGACTCATTACATGCAAAGTGAGATATTTCAAGCCTTTATTTGTTATAATTTTGATGATTATGGCTTACAGCTTATGAAAACCCAAAATTCAAAATTTGAATATTGTGAAAAGGTTTTCATAAGCTGTAAGCCATAATCATCAAAATTATAACAAACTTTTGCACTATATTCTAATTGTTCTAATATATATATATACTTAACTCAGGCCATCTGTCTAAATAATAAAATAATTCAAAATAATTATAATGAAATCAACTAAAACCACACAAATGAAAATATGCCGTCCATGGTCAGGACAGGCCTGATCTTTCCCCCAGGAATGAGTAAAGAGCAACCGGAAAATGTAAAAGCGGGCAGGAATTTGCTCTAATGAAGTGGTTCCACCTGTGCAACAACCTTTAAAATGGCAAAATGTCCAAAGTGTTTGGATTTACTGGGCATTGCAAACTACATGACGCACATTTCTAAAGGAAACGAACTTCCTCCAACTGGCTAATCCCAGATCCAGTCGTTCTGGCAGGAGAGATCAACCATAGTCTCAAAATCAAATCCGGTCAGCAACTGTGTGATTTATACATCCAGCTGAGCTGATTTATGAAGCTGGATTTGTTTAGTCCGGTCTCATTTCCTGCACTTTGAAGGCTGGACTGCATCTAAAAGCTTAGTGACGCATAAAGCAATTAATAAAAAATAAAAACGATAAAAACTTGCACAGTCTAACACAATCACAAATGTACAATACAAACACCGACAATTGTGAGAGATTTTGGAGATGCCAGAAGAGTCGGGTGAATTGTGGGTCAGAACAGATATATAATGTGGAATATCAAAATCCAAAGACATATACCTTATATACACACACACACACACACACACACACACACACACACCAATGTACATTGCAGATAGTTACAAAGAAACATACACATTTTTGAAAAGATAAAATTAGATGCATTAAAATTTTGGGGGGTATTTCATAGCATAATTTCTCCAAAAATACTAATTTCTTATAATAAAATGACTTTTTTTCATATAATTTTAATTAAAATATTACTATATATATATTATTTATAAAATTATAATTTTTAAGTAATATGTAACAGCGGTTGTCTTTTCCAACAAAAACAACTACAATCAGTCATATTGCAAGTTCAGTCCCAAATAATCAACCTTACAGCCTTGTGTCAACACTACTGAGCCTGTGAGCAAAACACACTGTCACAGTCCTCTAAACATTCATTCACAACAATTAATGTCCTATAAGAAGCTTTAGTTGGTTGAAGTTGAAGTAACAAGTGTGCTGGGTATTTAAAGTGTTGTTATGTAACAAAAGCATCAGGAAGAAATCTGCTGCCGCCTGCTGGTTGTATTTGGTAACGCAAGCAGGACACATCTAAACATCGTTTAAAGCATTTCTGTATGAAATTATGAGCTTGTTTGACATGACAGTTCAGTCCGGTTGATGATTTTACACCGATCATGCGAACGAAACAACAGTGAGAACGCAAAATGCACTAGAGAAAACTGTTCCTGGCATCATGACATGTACAAAACCCAACTTTCCGCTTGTTGACAAGTTTTTACACAAAGATTCTTTAGACCTGCAGTAATATTTCCATGCTCCATTTATAGAGCAAACAAGCGGACTCATTTGTCCTGGTTTAGACCCTGAAGGAGAACTAAACCCTTTCAGTGATGCATCATCTGGATGTTGACCAATATGGGGCGTTTGACCAATGTCGAAACAGGAAGAGTGGGTGACAATGTCATTATCATCGACTAAAACTAAAACCATAAAAAAAATTATTAGTTGCTTGAAATAAAAAAACATTAAAAAAATAAAGCGCTGCACTGACATTTTTTTGTGTAGAAACAATGTTCACTCAGAACGTTTCACAATTAACTACAAATAAACGGCAAGTAACATAAAATTTACATTTTGAAGTAGAAAGAGTGAAATAGTATTTTCTTGTAAAATATACCTCAATAATCTGTTTTATTTACAACATTAATGAAAATTTACTGTTTACAATGTAGTTGCCAAGGCATCGTTTCTCATTTTAGAAACTTGAAACTAAAACTGAAATAAAAATATATATTTTTAAAACTAATAAAAATGACAAAAACAAGTATTTTTAAGTAAAATTAAAATTAAAAAAACATTCCAAATATTAATAACAAATATTAATAAATATTAATGGACGCTCAACTGTAGTAAACGCTTCGCAATGGCAAATGGAAATATTGGTTTAATTCAGCCATATATGTTTGAACCAGAAACTCGTTCAGAAGAAGAAGAGTTATGAATGATTACAGAGTAGTCTACGAGTCGATGAATCAGAATGGTAATGTGTTTTATGTATCGCTCTCTACAACGTCAGACACATTACAGTAATTGATATGATTATCCTTTGGCTTGACCGTTATCAAACAACCAATAATGTGTTGCTAATGTTACACAAACCATGTTCCCGTTCACCATCTCAGCGTGAGAAAGCGGCCTTCTAAACATTAAAAGGAATTGTTCGGAAGTAACATCGGTGCTTTTTAGACGTTGCGCTAATCACTCCGCCCAAGTAGCAGCGCTTCGCCTTCTGAGAATATAGTTCCCAGTATGTATACGGTTACAAGATGGCTGTGTCTCATGTGACCTTGTTATTTGTACACGATGTGACTATACAAATCACAACATGTAAATAAGAAAATGTTGGTGTTATTTTGTCACTTATTGGGAGCAGTGTGCTAGCTGGAGCCGTTTACCTCCAGTCTTTGTGCTAAGCTAGGCTAGCGGTGGGTGCGTCAGACAGAGTTACGGCACACACGGAGATGAGAAGAGTATGTATGGACTTATCTAACTCTGGGGGATACGGGGAAGAAGCTAAAGTCCCAAAAAGTCGGTGTGTTCCTTTAATAGAAACACTTTGAACATCATAGAAAGTCAGTGGAGAAAAGCCCCGCCCCCACACTGACGGGATTGGTCACATGTTTGTGATGGTTGGAAACAGGGGCGGTCTTTGGTACACTTCAATTTTAAGGAGGAAATGCTCAGCAATGGTGTTGACTGATGAATCTGTTTAATAAAACACCACATAGACATAAACAACATTTAAAACTTGATTTTGACCAAGAGTGGTCTTTAAACTGGCCTGTATCTCACTAGTTTAATCTAACTGTAACTTAGAGCCCGAAGCCATTTGTTTTGAGAATAATGGCTGGCTGATGAAGTTATTGGCTGGCTAGCCGGCTCAGCCAAAACCTAAATGGCTGCTGCAGCCGCCAAACCTTTCATAGCTGCAAATGGCTGAAGCTGCCACTTCATGTCTACAGATGTCTATGTTATACTGATTTACTAGATCTCAATAACAGACGCAAACAGACGAAGTGTAGTAAAATAAAGACCTAAACGTGATTTTCTGACTTTTTTTCACCACAAGTCTGAAAGAAGACATGTTATTGAAGACAAATATCCAAAAATCTCAAAATTGACCAGTAAAAAAAAACGATGTTTTTGCCTGCCGTGTCTCGCCTTAATATAAACAGTATTCAGTATTCAATATCAGTATTATTTTGGACAAAGTTTTGCACATTTCACTTCAATGTACACTGAAGCATGCGTCGTGAATTAGCAATGTGGAAACGGTGGTTTGTTACTGCAGTAATATCACGTTCAGTGCTATAAATCGCTCCGTTCCAGAATATTTGGTTCATAACATCAATCTTTGATTCAGGTGTTTGTGCAACAGTGCCCTGAAGATTTAACAAAAGTCTGGGTAGGCCTAAGTTTAAAAAAAATTGAGTAGGAATTAGGAAAGTATGTGAGAAGGGAGATCAAAATTACCTTGCTTGCTTCTTTCCGCCATTTCACCTCAAAAAAATGCATCGCTTCTTCTGTACGGAAAACAAGCAATTTTAATTGGTCGTCAATTCACTGTGAGTCTGTGTATCGTAGCAACGAGCACAAGACTGTGATGTTATGAATCCAGTGGGAAAATAGATCCCGTGTATTGTTTATATATTTCGTGTGTGTATGTCTCTATGTGATAGAATTATAATTTTTATGCAAATAATTCTAGCCGGCTCAGCCAAACTTTATCAGATGGCGGCTCAATTTGGCTTACGAAATTATTGGCTGGCGGTGGCTGAAATTCTAAATGGCGGCGCCTGGCGGCGGCTTCGGAGTCTACTGTAACTAACAGAACAAGTTCACACACACACGTCTGTTACTGTAGATGTTCACCCCATCTAGTGCATGTCACTGTTTCTAAATCAGTCTTGACTGTATACGAGAGGAAAAGTTACAGGGAGCTTAAGAACAGATAGCAGAGTGATCACAAAATGTAACGCCGTAGCGACGAGACCGAGTCACGCGAGGAATCGGGACTAATCCCTTTGGCACATATAAAATAATTACTACAAACACATTACAGTGAACAGCTGGAGATAAACGCAGGTTCTCTGGTTCTAGAGCGAAGCGACTGTAAGCAGGCGATGACAGACTCCAGGCGTTCTGGCGGAGACACGCGGCTCAAGTGTCGGGGCAGATGCTTCAGCTGTCCGTCATACACGAGATCAGGTGACAGCTTTCTTTTTCTGCTCCTCTGCAGCACTACACAAATATCCAGAGAATTCGAGATTATCCAAGAGGGTTGTTTGATCCCGGTGACCGTGAGAAGGTCCTGAAACGGGAGCTTGTGCCAAACGCAAGGCCAACAAAACCACCCACGGTGCCAGCGGCTCAGTTTATCTAAATGATTGTGAGGGTTTATCGACTTAGATTTTAGAAGACCGACATGACAGTGTTCGCCAGACACCAGACAATCTGCGGCTCGAATGGACACAGAGTTCAACGAAAAAGTTCTCGCAAATATGTAAAATCTGTCATTTACTCAGCCTCGTGTCATTTCAACATGTCTTTCTTTTTTAAAACACTAAAGGAGTTTTGCAAAATGTTCGTGCTACACTTTCCTATTCAATTACAGACACTATCAAGGTCCAAAACTACAAAAAACACAATAAAAGTACAATTTACAGCAAGCAAAAGTGTTCATTAAAGGCCCACTGAAGTCAGAACATGCCTTGATCAATCAGGATCAGGTTATTTTATGTTTTAAGATAAAACTAACATAAAATCTCACAGCATTCGCTGTAACATGGCAAGCCTATGAACACTGTAGGAAAACTAATACTGGCTTTTGGGTTATGGGTATAAATAAATATGGAAAAAAAATCTATTTTTGGCCTTTGAGAATCGATTTTGAATCGACCACATTTTAAAAATCGATTAATCGAAAAATCTATTATTTTTGCCCAGCCCTATAAATGTAGTCCATAGACACCGTATGCATTATATTTCAAGTCGTATGATTGTTTTGTGTCAGAAAAAAAAAAAAAAAAAAAAAAAAAAGATTAATACTCTTCCCACAAACCTCATTAGTATGCAGTATATGCACATATTCAAACTTGGTGCATCACGATTGGATTATTAGTGAAAAGCATTCCACATCACCTTTTGGGTCCTAATGAAATATAATTAAGTAAGTCATTCAGTTTTGGAGCAACATTTGGGTGATGACAACTTTTTGAGTGAATTATTCCTTTAAACGTTGACGTGCCATTGGTTCTTCATGCATGCCTCCCAGACACAGATATAACACTAAACTGATTCTGACTGCCAGAGTTTATTTAGCATTAAGAGACCACCTGCTACTTTCAACGCCTGAGCAATGTTTGAGAGCCGGAGCGCCATGACATGAATAACACGAGCCGTGAGCCAAGAGCACACTGTTCTTTAGCACGGGGCTGATGGGAATGGAAACTTCAGTGGATAACAGACATGAAGAAGAAGAAGAAGAACCCTGTTTGAGTTTCTCACAGCATAACACAGATCGGCTGAGATGAGGCCTTAATGCATTACTGTGTCAGAAATCACATACTCTATTTGTTTTGAAGCTTAAACTGTTAAAGGAGAACTCCGGTCAATTTTAACATTGAGCTCAATTTTTTGTAAATTTGGAGTGCTGTCAATACAGAGAACAACGACAAAAATCGGTGTTGCCTACACTGTTTTATCCTATTTTTAAAATTTGCACCCTATTGACTTGAATGGGGCAAGTTTTAAACCTGCTTTTATCCTCTTAACATATTTGATGTGTCATTACAAGTGCCCAGCCATGTTGAGTGATTCCTTAAGAGTGAACACGAGTGAATCTGACTGCAGTAGATGTGAAAGATATGAATAAAAATTATGTTATATCAGCCAGCGCAAATACCTGTATTTAGTTCCTGTTTTCGGTAGAAGTCCAAAGTAGTCGATTGTCGAGTTCACGCGCATAGGTTTAGTTGCTATGATCACGCGCATGAACTCGACAATCGACTACTTTGGACTTCTACCGAAAACAGGAACTAAATACAGGTATTTGCGCTGGCTGATATAACATAATTTTTATTCATATCTTTCACATCTACTGCAGTCAGATTCACTCGTGTTCACTCTTAAGGAATCACTCAACATGGCTGGGCACTTGTAATGACACATCAAATATGTTAAGAGGATAAAAGCAGGTTTAAAACTTGCCCCATTCAAGTCAATAGGGTGCAAATTTTAAAAATAGGATAAAACAGTGTAGGCAACACCGATTTTTGTCGTTGTTCTCTGTATTGACAGCACTCCAAATTTACTAAAAATTGAGCTCAATGTTAAAATTGACCGGAGTTCTCCTTTAAAGAAGTCTGTCGTATAGACCTTATGAAGCTCCGCTGCGCTCGTTGTCTTTTGTCTTCCGGTTTGTATTTCCACAGAGATCTAATAATAATAATAATAATAATACGTTTAATTTATATTGCACTTTACACGTGAACAAACATATCTCAAAGTGCTACAGTTGCACAGGTAAAAACACTAAACATAAAAACAGTCAAAAAACAGCAAGAAACAAAATTATATTAAGAAAAAGCAGTAAAAAATAAGCAGGTCTTTAATTTAAATCTTACGTATTTACGAATAAACTGGTCGTTTTTAAATCTTCTTGGTCTACTGAAATTTTTTATGACATCCGGTTCAAACATTACAATGCTCATGATCTCTTTCGTTAATCTACAATAAGTAAATCCACTTCAACAGCCAATTACTCTTGGGCAGCGAAGCCATAAATATACAGAGCTACCGCAAAACCGGAAGTTCAAGGACAATACCGGTATTATAAAGTTGGCTGCAAGCTTGTTTCTCTGGCGCATAAGCTCTATATAGTATGAATACAGTATGTTGTCATGTGACCTTTGGTTTCAGTTGCGTCGCTTCTCCTCCATTCACAAATCCTCTCCTGTGGCCTCATGGGATAGTAAAGTGTCCATCGGATGCACACTTCAGGATTTCGACAGAAGCAGAAGGTCCTCCGGGAACGTTTTCCCTGTTTTATTAATACTATGAATTCGGACATACTACTTGGCTCATTATGTTTTTCGCCTACTATATAGTAGGCTGAATCCAAAATAAAAGTTTGTGTTTACATAATATATGTGTGTGTATTGTGTATAATTATTTTGTATAATAATACACACACACATGCATGTATATATTGAAGAAAAATGTGTTATTTATATATCAAATAGTTCTATTTATATATAATATAAATCATATAAAAATATATATTCAGTATATAAATGCAAATATTTCTCAAATATATACATGCATGTATGTGTATTTATATATACAAAATAATTATACACAGCACACACACATATATCATGTAAACACAAACTTTTATTTTGGATTCGATTAATCGTGATTAATCGTTTACAGCGCAGTATGAAAGTTATATTCGGATGCATGTTCCCAAATCCCTTCTACCCTCAGCAGTGTAAGTAAAATGTTTAAGTAATAGGTGTATATTAATAAAATAATAAGTATACACAGGCAACCCAAAAATTATTCAGACACCATATATATTTTTATATTGCTTTACTAGTGGGTGCAGGACACTATAGTTCATTTATGTATGTTAGGATAGCAAGCTGTCTGATTAAATGTTGATTTAAATCATACTAAACTAACAGTATAACTTTTGCTTCCTATGTTTTGAACATGTTTTTTGATCATAATTTTCTTTCATACGAGGTCTAGGTAAGCAGTTCACTGGCATAAACAAACCAACCATCTGAACAAGAGCACAGAGTCACATGATTCTCATCTTATGATGCCAATTAGAGCGATAAATGTACAAAATGAACTCTAAAGTTAATTACTGCCGCCCAGAAGCACAGAAACAAACTGGATGACATGCATCATGTTTATGCAAGAAGAAGAGAAGAAAAAGTGTTTTGATAACTGGAAATATAGAAACACACACCACTGTTGTTATGAATGTGCAGACAAACAGCCAACACAAATAGGACTTGCTCGAGTCAGCTGTTCACAGTGTCCTGACGGAGAGACGTGCTAAAGCAAAATCCCCACTTCTCTTTTTCATCCGCCCTGACCCATGACTGAAGACCACCGGCTAACACACGACCTCCAGTCTCTGAGATCCGAAACACACCGGGTCCTTTAACCTTTTAACCTTCAAAACCCACATTAAAACATATCTTTTTGTCACTTGTTTCCCCGACTCAATGTTCTGATTCTGTACCTCTTTCTACTGTGTTATCCAGTTTATATATGTATCGTTTCTATGTCATGAGTTTTTGTAATTTATTGTAAAGCGACCTTGAGTCTTCTGAAAGGCGCTATATAAAATAAACATATTATTATTATTATTAACCTCTGCATTAAACAGCAGATAGTGAGCATGTTTGCATCCAGTTCAATTCTAACATGATCATGACGTGAAGTGACCTTTCAGGACAGATAAAGTAAAGCGCTCGTCTCAGATCATGCATGAAATCCGTGGTTTGAAAAATACACTTTGAAGAAGTTTGCAGTAGATCTGTTGACTCAGCACGACGTCTCTGCTAAAATATCATGTGTACAGTATCGTATGGCATATGAAACCACTTAATCAGCAACTATTCCAGCTTAAACACTTTCAATTGGTTTGTTTTTTGTTGTTGCTTTTTTTTTTTTGACCACAAGTCATCTTTTTTTTTGAGAACCAAATATTCAAGAGTACATTTAACCAAACATGCGAGTAATTTTTATTTATTTATAAGAAAAAATCAATTTTACAGCATTTGCCATAGTTTGTGTTGCTTTCAAACTTTTATATATTTTTTCCAAACATGTTTTAATGTCAAATTTAAACTTTTTCATTCCATTTGACTTTCTGAATATACAACAGAGCAATTAAAATAATCAAATATTAAAACAATATTTGTTTTCAGCTTCTACAAGATTAACAACAAAACTAGCTTTTATTTGTATATAATTTCAAGTTCTCTCCAAGAAAATACTTTTAATTTGTACCTCCATTTGGACTTACATTGTGAGTGCAATAATTTTGCAGAACTGTGAGAGTCTAAATGATTGTCTGTTGTAATCAACAATATTCCAATTTGTTTTTAACCTGGAATATTTCTTTAATTTCAAATGGGATTTTTATTTGGTTGCATTTTGGTTTTTAGTTGGGCAATAAACTGCAATACGCTTCTAAAATTAAACCCAACATCATGGGAACAAGGCCTTTGCGATGGGTTTGGTTTGGGAAAATGGCCTTATTTAGTAATATTTTATTTCTGTAAGACCACACAATTGCTTAATGTTTGGGAGCAACTTTGTTCTCAGCATTGTTCTGTCTGGGAGTGAAGATTATAAGAGCATCACCTCATATATGAATAGAGATGTTCTTGACTCCCATAATGAGTGTGTAACCCAATCCAACGCTCCCCAGCTCAACCATCTGGAAGACGAATCCCATTTGCTCTTCTCAAAGCCGAGACGCTTTGAAATGAACACGCCAAACAAATGAAACTAATGTAGTATCTGTAGGTCTGATCATGCTCTCAGGATCATCTCAATGCACTTCTGATCGAAGCTTTGGAAAGCACGTCACAAAAACTTTCCCTTTGCTCTTTATATGATTAACACCAACTCTTAAAAACAAGACGTTGAGCCACATATTTAATAACCGCCCGGACCTTCTTAAGGACGTCTGCAGGAGATCAGCTCTCACAATTACACTATAGACTTCTTTATAGACTATGTGACTGGTGCTACAGTAGATAATAAAAGGCACTTTGGCTTTAAGAGGCCTTTGATTAAATTGCAGGCTAAATTTAATGAAGGGCCAATTGTAAGCTTTCATATCCATCAAAGATAAAGACCGAAACTAGATAAAGAAACCCTGAAATACATTAAATTAATGTGGTTGGTTATAGATCGTCTTCCTCATGTCCACATGGTCATAGACTATCATTCACTAAATAACTGTGATAGCGATTTACAGATTAAAATAGCAAAGAGAGACTATAAAAGGCCTGGAAAACAGATATTCAGATGTAGATCTCTATCCCGGGAAACAAACAGATGTGTCATGGTAATTAATGAAGACAGCTGAGCATGAAAAGTGTCCCAAGACACGTCTAGACAAGCCCCTGAAATCAGGCAGTCATGTAAAACCAAAAGGGCATCGTGTTGCATAAAACGCGTTCACCTGGTTAGGTCAATACAAAAGGAAAAGGGTAAAAAATTAATGAGAGAAAAAAAGTTTTTTTGCAGCAAATGTACATTTTGCTTAATATTATAAGGACATATAAAGCATTATTAGACTGCACAATTCAACCAGCAAACCCTCTTATTGTGCTAATTTAATAAAAAATTAATTGCAATAAAACAGCAGCATGATACATGACACCTGCAAAATACAGACAGTGTCAACATTATCCATTGTTGCTTTTACAGCTACAAAGCTGGAGCACTAAATCACATTACATGTTTTTTACATTAAAGTCATTTCACCAGAACTTACAAACAAAACCACTAAAATAATAAAACCTTATAATAGATAATGTTGTTGTTAAAGTAAAATCATATATTAATTGGTAACAAGTTGTCACGGTTTTACTGTAAAATACGTTTTTTTTTTATTAAAGAAAGCATTCTCATTATGTATTAATTATAAAAATTACTGTAATTTAAGACCACATTTTGACATTTTAGTTTAAACAACCCTTTGACTAATAAAAATAAATAAACGTACAACTGATGCTAAATGTTGAATTATTACTAGACTGGAAATTATAACTAAACAAAGGCATATTTGAACTGAACGCCTCAATCTTATGCAGTCATTTTAACTCCTGTTAGAAAACATTTCAATAAACACTTCTTGTTACTGAAGGTTTAGCAAAACTAAAGAGTGGAAACTAGCAGAAAACACAGAACGTTCCGCTAACGTTAGTGTTTGGTTACAATGTAACCGTTTCCTAAAGTTCCATAACATACATTTGAAAATAAATGTTCGATGTTCTCATAACGTTCCAGGAACAAACATAAAAAAAACGTTAGCAGGTTAACGGCCCTGAGAGAATTAAACCTCCTCAGAGAAATCTATAAAAAACAAACCGTCACAATAAATAATATTCCATATATCTTCGATGGACTTAATTCATTCAGACACATGATCTTTCTTCAAACGTCCGTTTAAATGTAACTTCATTCATTAATGCCAAAACGACGATTAAGTTCCCTTGTTTACACTGTAACGTTACACGAGTACGCGACGCGCCAAACTACTGACTGAGTTCATATTATATTCAACATAACGGCTCTTCGTTTATTATAAAACAAGAGTTTAGAGCGACACTTTCTGGCTGTATGAACGGAACCGGTCTCACCGTATTTGTTGGGTTCTCTGCTGTACTGGAGGATGGGCACCGACCCCCGCCGCTCCGCGCGCTCGCCCTCACCGACACCGGCGTCAAACACCGCGTCTCCGTCCGTTTCGTCTCCAAACGCGCTCTCATGCGCGGCCACCGGCACGACCCTGAACCTCTCGCTCATGTTGGTCGTCCGTGAATCGGACCTGTCCGGTGTCTGATAAACTTCAGGGATCAGACGGCTTACGCCCGTGATTCATAGCCGGTAATCTGACAGTTTGTGAGGGCGCGCGCACAGAGGCGTGGATGTGTGTGAGGCGCGTCCGTGCAGAACGCGATGCGCCCATTGGCTGAGAGCGGAACGGGGCTTCGTATAAATAACAGAACCACGCTGGACATCACAGTTAGAGATTTAAGTGCTCACAGTCCCATCAAGTTTGACTTTTAAAAGTTAATAAATTGCTTTGTGTCATTTCAAGATCAAGTAATCCAATAAATTAGTACAATGCTGAGCCATTGTTTACAAAAAACACAAGATTATTTTCTAAAAATATATCTTAATGTTATTAATGCCCTATTTCTTTCTTTCTTTCTTTCTTTCTTTCTTTCTTTCTTTCTTTCTTTCTTTCTTTCTTTCTTTCTTTCTTTATTGATTGATTGATTGATTGATTGATTGATTTATGTTTATTTATTTATGTAGCCCTATATGTATGTATGCATGTGAGTATGTATGTAGCCTATGTGTGTATTTATGTACAGTATGAATGCAGACTTATGTATGTGCACGAAGCTATGTATGTGTATATGTATGTATGTTTTATAAATTTAACAAAGCAAAACAAACTAAATGTATGCCAGGAAATTGATTGAGAATCACTGCTATTTATGAGACAAAATTTTAATTGAAAGTAAAAACATTTCAGCTTTATTTTAGTTCAGTTTGTTGACATTTGTAAGTCTATTTTTTAAATATGTTTTTTTTCTTTTCGTAAATGGTAATTATTTGTGGACTGGACAAGCTCTCGCTGAATGATAAACCCTGAATGATAAATAATACTTTTCATCTGAACAATTATACAATAACTGCTCACATATCTGTATGTTTATGACAGAGACACTTGGGATTTCCTGCTGTCATGTTCTCTAGTGTTTTATATAGACGTCTGTCTGATATAAACTCATATTCACATGAGTCTGCGCTTCATTAACATCCACTTTCTGTTTCCCTCTTGTGTCGTGTGTTTTCTCATAGATACGGAGGAGTTTCCAAACCTACAGCTCTTCACACACAACATGAGAAAGATGCTGTTAATGATGAGACTGATGATCAGGCTCTGAGTCACAGAGAGTTATTATTTCCACAATATCACATGAAATAAAGACACTTATTTAAAGTAACATATTAAATGCAGCATATCTTTGTTACTTTTTCTCATCCGGGTCTGTTTTGAATCTCTTCATGCATTAAATGAAGCCAAATTTGATAAAAAAAAAAAAAAAAAACAGGCTTTTGTCACCCATGATCAGAATTATTAGAACTATTAAACTTTGGTTTGATTTGAGATATGCACAATCATAATCCCACACAAATCAGATGACTGATGATCTGGTCTTGTTTTGCCCTCATATATATTTGTTGTTAGCATGTTTTGTTGAGTTGTGTCATTCAGTCCTCAGCATTCACTGTTCAGTCTCAGGCTTTGTTTCAGCTGCTGGGGGTTATTTTAAGAGACGGACAAAGTGGGACGAGATGATTCACATACCGATCTGACCGACACAACACACACTAGTGGAGATGAGACACACTATTCTGACATGAAATGATACACAGGAAATACTGACACACCCTCAAACTCACAAATATAAACACTAAACCTAAAATTAGACATAATGAAGATTTATTATTATTTGATAAAATCTAGGTATATGACAGGAAAACTTCCTCAGGTAAGTAGTGGACTGGATTGTGAAAATGTCTCATAAGTTAAAAAGAAGACATATGATTTAAAACGTACGTACATTCATAACAATTTGGGTTCCTCATTTCGTCATTGGCAGAACTCTTGAAAACCTGTAGGAACCTTTACAGAAAGGGCAGTTCTCTTACGAGAGGTCTCTCGTACTACGTAATATCTTACGCTAGGGGAAAATCTCTTTTCCATGAGATATTGAAGCCAAAAAATTATTTTGAAAAAATGTAAAACGTGTTGCGGCAAGACGGCTCGCGCGCTTATTGGCTGTCCTGCGGCAACTGCAGCAGCCTATCGAGAGAGGCCCCCCATGACGTCAGATCCAATGGGGGCGCTTTGCGCCCACTACGTCACGTCCCGCCGAAAAAGGCGTGGCTTGGGCCTATAATACAGCTCAATAGACTCTGATTTTTCATCTCTTCAGTGAAGCTCTCGCATCGCTGAATCCTGAGAGGAAGAAGCCGCGCCATCAGAAAAAGCCTTCTGCGGGACAAGCCTTTGCATCTGAAGCCGCTGGTCGACAACTCGCCGCCTTCAGTCGCCGTTCCTGCGTATCCAGCGTATTGTATCCTTTTTCTCTGCTAGTGTCTGCGACTCAAACTCTCATCCTAAAAGAGCCGAGCGTCTTTTTCAAGATGCCTCGTATCTTCTGTGGCTCGAGTCGAGCCCCACTCAGCGACCGGGACCGCCATGTCATCTGCTTTTCCTGCCTGGGTGAGGATCACGCAGCTCTCTCGCTTGCTGACGGCGGCTGCCCTCACTGCGAGCTGATGCCCATGGTGACTCAGAGGACTCGCATGGCATCTTTCACCGCGCCATAGAAAGCGCAGTGCTCAGCGGGCCCCGGAACCTCCTCCAACCCGCGGAAGCTCGCCGGTTCGCCCGTCAGCTTCGCCGCCTGCTTCACACGAGTCTCTCACATGGATGACGATGGAGAAGCCGTGTCTGTGGAGGATGACTGCTGCTTTATCCTCGCGTCAGGCAGTGAGGACTGGTCGAGCTCTGTGGATCTCGCCTCCTCTGCTCGCCAGCCTTCTGGGAAAAGGGCCAGCATTGAAGCAGAGCTGATGCGTCTGCTCACTCAGGCCATAGCGAGCCTCGGCCTTGAGTGGTCGAAGCCCGAGGTGCCTGCACACAACCGGCTGGATGGATGTTTCCTGCAAGGGGACCGCGTTTCGCCGTCTTCAAGACCTGCACCTTTTCTTCCTGAGCTTCATGAAGAAGTCGCGAAGTCCTGGAAAGCCCCCTTCTCAGCCAGAATGCGTACCTCTGTCTCAGCAGCATGCTCCGTAGTGGACAGTGCTAAAGAGAGAGGTTACCATTCTCTTCCTCCTGTGGAAGAAGCTGTAGCAGACCATCTTTGCCCGCCCTCTGCTGGACGGCGTGCTAAGATAGCGCTAGCATCTAAAGCTTGCCGCAAGACTTCAGCCATGCACAGTCGCGCTTACACCGCCGCTGGACAGGCTGCATCTGCGTTGCACTCGATGGCCATCCTGCAGGTCTTCCAGGCCGACCTTCTCCATAAGCTGGATGAGGAAGGACCGGGAGCTATCAGCGTGCCGGACTTAAAGGAACACTTCACCCATTTGCATTAGACTTTGTATCTTTAGAAACCCAGTCACAATTTCGAATGGTCATGGTTTATTCCCTTATTTTCCCCTGAGATGGGAGAAATAAGGATTTAAGTGTTCCACTTCCTGCTTTTTATGACGCAAAAATCGTCATTTTGCGTCATAAAAAGCAGGAAGTCAAATTTCTTTGAATAAGGGGAAGACTACAAACACTAGGTCATCATTTATCCAGTAGAAGGCGCTGTTCCGCATGTTTTCAACCCGCCCATAGCGGGATCTCACTCACAGAATGTACAAATAGTGTCAGCCATTCTTTATTTGGAAGCTAAGCTAACATTTTCTTATTCTGTGGAGAAAGCTGAGTAGTAGCGGTGACCATCCTCTTTCTCCAGGACATGTCCGGCCGTCGAGATCGTCCAAAATGTCCGGGATTCGGCTTTTGCTTTCTGCAGTCGCATTCATAGTTTACATGCACACCTTTTGTTTCAATCTAACTGAATTCATTCCGATCGGTGAATCTGAATGTAGTGTTTACATGAACGCTAAACAAGTGATCGTTTGATGTGCGTTTTAACATTGCTAGGAAAATTCCCGCTCCTCCGTGAGAGATACGAGAGCGGTGCGTCTCACAGGCGCCGGCGCCGCTCATCAGTAATAACGCCACCGGGCTCGCATCGTTCACCCGCGGCCGTCAGTCTCGTTCCTGCTCGTCACAGTAAACATGAGGAATGGCGACTGAAGAACGCAAAAGCCGAATCCTGGACATTTTGGGCGACATCAAAATACCAGGCAGACTCACTAGTAGCATAGCCTTGTTGTTTACTGCGATCTCTTACCGGTAGGCGTGGCCTCCTAGGGCAGCGAAGCAAGTGCATTCTGGGAGTTGTTGTCTTTCATCCCCATAAGCCAAAAATAAATTTTCTGGCTTTTCTCAGTCTAGAAGGCTCCAAATTCAAAAATAGTTTCACATTTCTTCTACATAAATGACCCATTTTAAATACCAGAGGTGAAGTGTTCCTTTAAGAAGCGCCACGGACCTAGCTCTTTGCGCCACTAAGTCCGCCGCACAGGCCATAGGGGTAGCGGAGAGACACTTGTGGTTGACGGTGTTTTCAGTGTAGTAAATGTGCCCGCTGTCCCGCGCCCACATTCACTCATAGACATGACAAGCCGCACTGGGCTCGCCCCGCTCACTCTCTCTCAGCAAGCCACTTTAGGAGAGTCGAGCGTGATCAGCGCGCCCCCCGCCTCGAACGCTGCAAGCACGGCGTCTATGATACAGCATACTGAAGCTCTCCGGTCGCCATCACGTTGCGGCCAGAGCCCATATCTCATTCAACCCCTAGCTATTCATGCAAGTGCATGGGCAAAGCTTTCCGGGATATCAGAATGGGTGCTGAACATTATAAAGAGAGGCTATTCGCTACAGTTCGCTCGACGTCCCCGCTGTTAAGCGGCGCAAATCGAAATTACGGTAGAAAAGGAAGTAGCACATCTACTTCGAGCCGAAATAGCGAAACTGTTGAGCAAAGGGGCCATAGAGCCTTTATCTCAAGCTCAGAGCGAAGGGGGTCTGTACAGCAGATATTTTCTGGTACCGAAAAAATACGGGAGTCTCAGACCCATACTAAATCTAAGACAGCTGACCAAAGTGCTTTCGAAACGCCGATTCAGAATGCTCACAACCAGGAAAATCCTCACGCAAATTCGCCAAGGGGACTGGTTTATGTCAATAGATCTGAAGGACGCGTATTTCCAAATACAAATAGCGTCACGTCACAGGTGATTTTTGAGATTCGCCTTTGAGGGCCAGGCATATCAATACACAGTCCTCCCATTAGGCCTGTACATTTACGATGTGCATGGATGCGGCGCTTGCACCCCTGAAACTTCGGGGCATGCGAGTTTTGAACTACTTGAACGATTGGCTGATTCAGATGCACAGTGCTTCTTGTGGCTCCGTTATGGAAGAACCAGGCTTGGTTCCCAGTTCTGATGCAGCTGACAAGCACTGCTCCATGGCCGATACCAGTGAGGAGGGACCTCCTCTCTCAGGCCAAGGGCTCGATCTGGCATCCTCTCCCAGAGCTTTGGTCCCTACATGCGTGGGCCATCAACGGGTACCCGCTAACCTCCCGGTGGGAGTGTTAAACACGATCACGCAGGCTAGGGCCCCGTCTACTAGACGGCTCTATTCCTCGAAATGGTCTGTGTTCTCTGGCTGGTGTTCAGCTCGTGGCATATCACCCCCAGATTGTGGGGTGACGGAGGTTCTCTCCTTCCTGCAAGAGCTACTGAATAAGGGCAGAACCCCATCTACGCTCAAGGTTTATGTGGCGGCCATGGCAGCGTTTACTAAACCGACGCTTGGCCAGTCACTTGGAAGGAACGATCTGGTCATCTGCTTCCTTAGACGAGCTAAGAGGCTGAATCCTCCCAGACCTCCTTCAATCCCCATGTGGGACCTTTCTACGGTTTTGGAAGCCATGAAAGGCGCCCCATTCGAGCCAATCCAATCAATAGATGTCAAACACTTGTCTTTCAAGACAGTGTTTCTTCTGGCTCTCGCTTCGGTAAAGCGTATAGGGGACTTGCAAGCGCTCTCAGTGAGTGTGACGTGTATGGAATTTGGGCCAAATTACTTGAAAGTCATACTCAAACGAACCAAGGCACGGAGACGTTCCTAAATCCCTCAACACACCGTTTAGGGCACAGGTGATTTCCCTGTCGGCCCTGCCGGTCTCTAATGAGGAAAAAGACGCAAGCTTCCTTTGTCCGGTCAGGGCATTAAGGGCTTATGTGTCTCGCTCGACTGTCTTCAGACAGACGGAGGCAGCTCTTTGTTTCGTTCAGCGGAAGTTCTAAGGGACTAGCTGCGTTGAAACAGAGTCTATCCAGATGGATGGTTGATGCTACACCTCTAAGGGCCTGCAGTGCCCGTTAGGTGTCAGAGCGCACTCCACAAGAGGCATGGCCTTGTCGTGGGCTTGGTCTAGTTGGATTGCCTTGCAGGATATCTGTATGGCGGCAGGCTGGGCCTCCCCATCTACATTTATAAGGTTTTACAACCTAGAGGTTCCCGCCTTGCAGGCTAAGCTGCTTTCGGTTTAATAAATCAGTACTGTCTGCCTCTATGCTATCGGCTCAGAATACTGAAACTGCTTGAGCGCCGCTCACTGATCGATTAAATAACTCTATGGGCAGTGTGTAATACCCATAATATTCATCAGTCCAGGCCGAGATTTTCGCCCTGACTGTGTGGAATACTATTGATATAATTTGCTCCTTATAGGATGCTACTTATTAAGCGAATGATGCTGTTTGAGCCCCTCTTCCCGGACTCTCTGCGAGTCCCTGGTGATCATGCACTATATGAGCCCCGGGCACCTGCTCTTGAGACTTTGGTGTTGGATCTCAGCACGCACGCCGTTTTACACTGTGTTCCCCTAGCGTAAGATATTACGCAGTACGAGAGACCACCCATAAGAGAACGTACTTGGTTACTAACGTAACCTCGGTTCTCTCTAGAAGAGGAAAAGGGATAATACTCAAAATTTTTGGATTTTGACCTTTGCCTGGACTGGTTGTGAGTACGGATTACCCTTTAATAATAAACTGCTTTTGGATCTCTAATTCCCTGTGTGTGCGTGTCGTGACAGTGACGTGACGTGACGATCCCATTGGATCTGACGTCACGGGGGGCCTCTCTCGATAGGCTGCTGCAGTTGCCGCAGGACAGCCAATAGAGCTCCGGACCCCACGTGACTACCGGTGTTCGGGCCACCATTTTGGCAGTAAAAAAAAGCCGGGAGCGAATATGAATGAATGACGGAAGCATGAGTTTCAAAGCAACAGAGGTTACTGCGCACTTTAATTCAAAAGACATAGACCAGTACATAGCACAACTTAATAGATTAAACATAACAGATCCCTATAATGCCCCCGGCGTGCTTTTCATGTGTATTAATAAAGGAACGGATAGCTTTCCTGACCTGCAGTATCCTGATATCTACAAACTACCTCATCAACTTTCCCTCGTCCTACTCCGGAGACTCTTTAAAAGCTTACAAAAGCATGGAGGGGTAAATGGACGCAATCAAATTGTGTGATGAACATTGAACTTAGGAGTCTGCCGGCTAAAACCTGCTCTGTCTTCATTGGAAGGGTAACACGTCTGTGAAAGAGTAGACCTAACTAACTGTGTACAAATAGAATCTAAATGCTGAAACAATTTTAAATATTATTTATAAAAGATGCTGATAATAAAAAGTTATTTAAAAAAAAAATGTGTGAATAAATGTTGTTTGTGGTAACTTACAGCCGTGGATCAAACGCAGCATGTGAAAGCACACTAGTGCCCGCTGCTCATGCACCGCAAACACACTGCAAACGGCGTATATGTGAAACAGACGTAATCATAATTAGGCGATTAGCTAATGTAATCGACCCTAGCTGTCCTTGTTTGTAGGTAACGTTAACCAGCATAGCTATAGGCTACAGTATATCACTGTGAGTACAGTAGACACAATAAATGTCATGAAATCTTAACCCTTTAATCACAAATGTTTCTGTTATGGCATCCAGGCGCACAGCAGCTGTCCACTATGTTGAAATATTTAGGTGTAAACAGTCTGGCTTTGAATAATCATTCGACCACTATCGATACCACTGCTACAGCCGCTCTGGCGCTCTCTTGTTTGAAAATGGCGGAGTTTAGATTGCGTGGCGTCAGCCTCCGGAGCTCTATAGGCGCGCGAACAGTCTTGCCTATGTCTGCATGCTGCCGCAACACGTTTTACATTATTTCAAAATTAAGGATAATTTTTGGCTTCAATATCTCGTGGAAAAGAGATTTTCCCCTAGCGTAAGATATTACGCAGTACTCTTTCCTCTTCTAGAGAGAACCGAGGTTACGTTAGTAAACGAGTACGTTCTCTGGATTTACCATGAGTACAGACAAAATACTGATATAAAAGCACTAATTCTGATCAATATTTTTTTTTATCTTTTTTATTTTTTGTTCAACATGATCTACTGTACATTCAGTACATTTTTGACGTTGGATGTCTGTCAGGTTCATTCAAATTCAAGCTTATAGTTGAATATGTAGTGAATATATGATTAAACAATACTGTAAGAAAAATTGTAAAGTCAGAAGTTGTTTAAAAATGTTAGAATTCTTTTAAAACTTCATACTTTCTGTAATTTATGATGATTACAGTAGGATTGTATAAAGTTCAAAACTTAAGGCAGTTTCTCTAAAAAACACGTATGAGGTTATGATCTGATTTTTCAATCTCACAGTGTGTAATGTGTGTTCAGAGTGTCTGTTTGGATGATTTTGAGAGCCATTTGAAGTAAAAGTTTAATTAGATGAACAATAATGTAGTTTTGAAAGGTCAATTATTTTTGTGGTTTTGAATTTGCAGTTATAGCTTTAAGAAATGTGTTAAAAATGTTCAGGAACTTGGCAATTAAAGGTAGGGTAGGTAGGATTTATATAAAAACTTTTTACCAAATTTGATTAAACTTTCTATATATATCAATGCATAATTAAAATGTAAGTACTCTGATAAAAAGAGTATAAAAATCGAGTGACTCTAGACCGTTTAATCTTCATTAAACACAGCTCATTATTTCCATTCGGGACGAATCACAGGATTGGCTTGCGCGACTGTCACTCGACGTCGCCATGACTACCGCCGTTATTACTGGCTCTGCCCACGTGCGCGCAGTCGCGCACCCGTTTTTAGGTGGGAGTGAATGGAATTAATGAGCTGTGTTTAATGAAGATTAAACGGTCTAGAGTCACTCGATTTTTATACTCTTTTTATCAGAGTACTTACATTTTAATTATGCATTGGTATATAAAGACAGTTTAAACAAATTTGAATAAAAGTTTTTTTTAGACAATTCTGACCTACCCTACCTTTAAGCACAAATAAACAACCAAAACTAATTAAAACCAAAACTGCACCAAAACTAATTAAATTAATTTATTAATAATGAAACAAATATGATACAAGCGAAAGCATTTCATATTCATTCTTTTAGCACATTTGCAGCACAAAATTGAAGCAATAAACATGTGAGCCAAAAATGTCATAAGTCTTATACTTATATGAAATGAAATGAATGAAAAGTCTAGTAGTTTTTATTAAAGCCATAACACAATTGTCTTTCCCTATATTTCATGAAGGATAATACTCATCATTTTCTCATATGGCCTCTAGGTGGCAAAGCTATACAACCACAAACCGTTTCTATAGTCACAGTGGCCATTAAAATCTACTGTCTATGGTCAAAATGCACTTCATTTTCCGAAACATGTGCATTTGTTGAATTTGATGTAGGCTATTCTTTTAAAAAAAAAAAAAAAAAAAAAAAAAAAAAAAAAATTCATATAGCAGGAAATTACAATAATCAATATAGCATTTGACATTTGCTATTAAACAAGGCAACTTACAAATTAGAAATTTACAGGCATTTCTCCTGCTCTCTTCTTGATGTTTTCCAGTATTTCAGCCTTTTCAGGCTGATTTATTTCCTTCAACTTCTCAGTTAGAAAGTCAATGTGCTGAAGTATGAACAGAGAATCAGTGTTGAGTGCGATCATCTGCAGAGTTTCCACACAGTGAAAAGCTTCAATCACCAGCATTATTTTCTCTTTCTCTAATTCTTGCAGTTCTTCTTCCAGCTTCTGGACCAGAGACACACCACCTCCAATTTTGTCATCATATTCCTTCTTTAACTTTTCATATGTCCTCTTCTCTTTCTTTTGCTTTGTTACATATATTTTTGCTTCTTTGACGTGTTTGCTGTAGTGGCATTTATTTGTGCACACTGTACAGTAATTATCTTTCATCACTTCGCACCATGAGAGATCTCTGACCAACCAGCATCCTGGATAATGACAGTTCTCCTCACAGACTATGCAGCACATCGCCTCACTGGCTTTAGAGAGATCAATATCAACCTTCTCTTTATAGGGCACTTCAACTTTATACTCAAAGTTCTTATTTTCTTCTACATCTTTCTTGTTCTTCTCCAGAGCTTCTTGAGTTTGTTTCAGCTCCTTTTGCTTTATTTCCATCACTTTAACACGTGACTGTAAATTAGAGATATTTGCCTCCAACTGCTTCCATTTTTGTAAAACATCTTGTGTCATCTTCAGGGATTTTGGCTTTATGTTGTCAAGAAACTTGAACAATCCTTCGATTCCTGTAAAACTGAGATTCCATGATAGTTCCTGCTGTATTTCATATTCTTCTTCATCAGTGTCTGACTGATGGTTATTAAACAGGAAAAACACTGGCTGATTCTTGTCATCCACTGCACACTTGACTTTAGCCTCTTTAACAGCCTTCAGGGCATTTTTAGGAGGAAATCCATCTGAGTGTGTGAAGAGCAAGACAATGTTTTCAGCAATATCTCTCCCAAATAAAGACTGAACAGCATCAAATATGTACATCTGTCTGTCAGAGAGTCGATTCTGTGTTGCATTTATCACCAGACACACTGCGTCTACTTCATGAATCCCTTCTGCAGATTCACTTAAACTAAGGAAACTCTCAGCGATCTCTTTATCTTTCTCAGCTCCACGAGTGTCTCCATATCCTGGTGTGTCGATGATTGTTAAATGGATTGAACTCTCTTGTGGATAAAACCCATAGACAGTGATGCTGGAGGTCTGACTGTGAGCTGATGTTCGGTCACTCTGATCATCTGTGATCTCAAACCAAACCTTGTCTTCTCTCTGAACACCCAACATGTAGTTGATCATCACATTGATCAAAGTTGTTTTTCCTGTTCCTGTTTCTCCCACCAGCAGAATGGTTTTATGGGGTTTGTTTTTTACTCTCTCTCCAAAGGTCATTTTTCTATATGGTTCAGATTGATCAATATTGTCTGTCTTTTTTTGCAGATGATATCGAGCAGGATTTCCATCTTCAATTATGATGCTTTTCTTGATGAGATTATTTATGTCCTGTAATGTAAAATATAAAAACACAAAAATAATTATGGTCATGTGTAAATTATGTACTGTACACTGTTATATTTTTAAATTATAAAATGTGCAGCAACATCCCTGTCAACAATAAAGGTTCTTTCACATAACTCAACCAAGAAAATGTAAGCATTTTACATTTATTTTTTCTGCTGTTTCCATATGTGGTTGGTGGGGACCTAAATTCTCAACTCCAAAAGGAATATACACATAATAATAATAATAATAATTTGTTACATTCATATAGCGCTTTATCTGAGACCTCAAAGCGCTTTACATTTTCTCAACCACCACCAAATGTGGAGCATCACCTGGATGATGCGACGGCAGCCATATTGCGCCAGAACACCCACCACACACCAGCTCAAGCCCCTGCCCCTTTTGTCTCAAATGTATTGTGCCCCTTTCTGATAACTGTAAATAATAATTGTTGTTATTATAAATATTATAATAAATAACAAATCATTTACACACCATTGCCACTAACAATAATAATACAAACAAATATTATATAAAAAAAAAGTTTTTGAAGTGATGAATCTGGAGCCGATCATTCACATCTGTTAAGGTCACCACTTGGTAACCAGGTAAACCGTAACATCGGCACAGCACCGGTTAGCACCACTGTGAAGCATTCTGCTCAAGTTGGGTCCGATCGATCAGCATGATCATCTACATTTTCAGCATTAACTGTGTTTACAACAAGCCTTGGTAGCTGAAGCTTGTGATGATGGTAAGGGTCGTTACATTTACACGCTTGGTGATCACAACGGGTGTTATAGAAAAGGTTAACATGCTTTAATGTTCAAAAAACACATAATTTCTAGTACATTATTGCAGCTCCTCTATTCCCAGTCTGTCTGAAACGCGCTGATTTCTACAAAGCTCCTCTTTTCGACAAGCCTCGAATGCTCTTGGCCAATCAGAGCACTCAAGGCTTTTCGGAGAGAGTATGTGCTTTTCATACATAAAACATAATTTTTGTGGCAAAAAAAAAACATGGAAATAGTTTGTCATTTTTATCCAATTGTTTACTATATTTATTTGCTTGGTCATTGTCATGGTGGGTTCTTTCTCTGCTGTCGGTTGTAAGGGACCTTTGAAATAACTGAAATCATTTGGCGTAGTGGAACTATAATGCGGTCAAAACCTGCCAGGAACTACTTTAGCCGTGTTTTCCTGAAAATAATTGCACGACAGAATCAAGCATTCAACAGCCCGTAGTATAAATTATGGTCATGCTATCGCTAAACTGGGCTAATTAGGATAGTCATGCTAAAAGAGCAGTGGATTTTAAGACATTGTGTTGGGGAAAAATAATTAAGTAAGGGATAATGTATATCCTGCCGGTTGTTCTCTGAGAATAATCCCCGACAGGGTGATGAGGACCCCGACGCAAAACGGAGGGGTCTTAATCAGCCTGAAGGGGGTTATTCTGAGAACAATGGGCTGGATGTACATTATCCCCCTTATTACACACGGCTACTTGCCACATACATAAATAATTAGACACGAAATATTGGTCTGAGTTGAAATATTTTATTTTTATATTACAGTTAAAATATTTTTAACTGGAGAGAGCAGTTGCTTAGCCTGGCTAACGCCAGACCAAATTCTCGTTGAGACTTGGGTCTGGGAACCACATGTGTAGTTTCTCGTATTTGAGGCGTGGTTTACGAATGCCCGGCGCCGTTTATTGGGTGCTAAGAATGTCTATCAAATGCGCCTGTACGTAGCTCATAACCAATCGTTTCCATTATTCCAGATGACGTATGTAGAGCGACAGAAATTAGACAAGGAAGAAGACGATGGGTAAGATATTTTTGTGTAAACAATGACGTTCAGCGACTATTGCCATTTGTGCAAGATAAACATGAGGGTCGAAGGTATATATGGATATAAACAAACTGCTTAGTTGTGTCGCATAGATGTCGTCATCATCTTGCTGCTCCCTCCCCGTTCTGTGATTGGTTCCCTAGATGAGGCGAAAATCTGGTCCATGGTATCCAGACTGCCTTTCAGCGTGAATAAAATCGCGCTGCGCAAAGGCAGTATGGGGAAACCCAGGCTAGCAGTTGCTAGCACGGCAAGTTCAAACTAGACGGACATTTAAGAGATACGGTATACAGTCATACCACTTATTACACAGCATTTCGCCACATAAATAATTATGGGGATAAGATTGATTTCAGATTAAACTGTTTTTGAAATCATACCTGTTTGTATCTCATAATCCAACAGTGTACAAAACAATAGTCACAAAACAGCAGCAGCTGGGTTTGTATGAAACAAGAGATAGCGAGTTCACGATACTGGATGGCATAATTAAATAACTGTACACAAAACATTGATTCGACTGAGTTTTAATACTTTATTAGTTCACCAAACGCAAAACTTCCACGAATAAAAAACGTCCCTAGCGCTGCTGACTTTAATGACTTTTCAGCGGTTGTTATCTGGGAATAACCATAGCCATATAGAGAGAGAGTTGCGACAACTCCATTCACTCCAATGGAACGGTTTTTTTCCAGCAATGGCGGCTCGCGGAGCCTCTCAATAGTTCCCGGAAGTAGCAGCCACGCCGTAGAGTTCCAGCAGAACAGACCGTTTGTGATGCACTTTTAAAAGGTAAGACGTTTAAAGAACAAGATTGTATTTTAACAGTACATCGGAATCAATTTAACTTGTGTATTAAAGCATGCTGGTTGATTAATTCTATCTAAATTAGTAGTTTTAGGGGACGTTATCGGATAAATTACAGGTCATTGGATAAAATTAGTAGCGCATAACAAACCCACGAACAGCCTATTAATGTTAAACCCGTTATATTAATGTAGTTTTATCCTTTCTTGTGTGTAATAAGAGGGAAACGCTTCTAAACAGAGGCTAAATATAACATTGGGAGTGTGATAGTCATTAATGGAAGTGGTAATAAGAATATCCGTTTAATTTCGTATTAAATGTGCAATAACAGAATAAAATCCTTATTTTAGATTGCATATTTGAGTAAACAAAAACGTATGGGTGGAGTTTTTTAGGCATTGTGTTTCTGTTGAATATTATCTGTCTATATTACGGTTTCAGCCCAGCTGATTTTGTATATAATGTGTCCCGTTTTTGTCTCCTTTATCTCTTTCAACACAAAAGCACAAAGCGGATTCAGTGGATCCTGCAGACTCCGGCACTGACGCTGTACCCTCACCTTCAGTCTCGGCTCCTTGGATTTGCAAAACTTTTCTTGCTCCTTATTTTAAATAAACATTCAACTTGCCAGTGTTGGTCTTTGTGAAAAAGTGCAGATACACCTAAGTAGCCTACTGTATGATTAACGCTCAATTTAACAAAAGTTGTTAAATTATCTAAACATCTTTAAAACGAAAAGTTTTAAACAAAATGATGCCATAGAATTTAGTTTCCCTTTTTTTATTCTTAAGACAATAGTTTATTTATTTTAAATGGTTTATTTGTGCGGACAGTTGCACAACCAGACATTTTGGGGGTTTCATATAACAAAACATGCATTAAAAATGAATTTAAACTAAATAGGTTTTATAGATTAAAGTGATTTATGACATGAATTTATCAAATTATGTTAAAAAGAAATAATGCACTTGGACACAAAATGCAATTGGACACATGGAAATAATGTGTGTGTGTATATATAATCATGTTTTGTTTAAGAACTGAATATATTGTGTATTAATTTATATAGTAATACGTGCATGGGGTGCATAAGCATGGTAAAAATACGATTATTTGAAATTTCACTTAATTCAATTTTACATTAAGACAATCACCTGTTACCAAGTCTCCTGTCCTTGTGAAACCATAGCACATAGGCTACGTGATACCCTTAAATAACATACAAGTTTAAGAACACAACAATACTTCAAAACAATTGCAACACGGTCTTTTACCAAGGTAACGTTAGCTAGAAATATGTTAACAAGGCATGCAACGCAAGTTGAGCACACTAATCATTAAATATTATCAGATTTTTATATTTTAAAAACAACATTGATGTAAATACATACACATACTACATTCACATGCCAGTGTATTATATACATATTGTAAATCAATGCATTTATTGACTACAAATGACCAAAAATCACAGTTCTGCTCTCTAACTCCATTGATTTGAATTGGCGCCGAAGCACTTCCTGAAACTATCCGCCGTCTACGCGAATCACGTGACGAAGAACCATTTCGAACTTCCGTTGTCGCAACTCTCTCTCTATAGGTACGTCCCGCGTGCGATATTTTTTTCCCCAGGATGGTAGGGGAAGGTCCCGCCCTTTTCGCCTCTGATTGGCTGGAAGGGCTGTCCTCCGATTGGTTATTTGATTTGGCCGTGAAACATCATCTCACGTTCATGCCAAACTGTAAACTAGTCTGTTTTGATTGTCTTTACGGCCAACAGAGGTGAATTATGCTAGTAAACAGTGTGATAAGTGCGTGCCGTCAGATTTATATTACAAGTTCACATTTTCATAGCCTGTTTAAATTACAAGTTCACAGTTTCATAGCCTGCTCACACACCTGTGAGCGCATTATATTAGTGTTACACACACACACACACACACACACACCTGTGAGCGCATTATATTAGTGTTACACAAACACACACCTGTGAGCGCATTACATTAGTGTTACACAAACACACACCTGTGAGCGCATTACATTAGTGTTACACACACACACACACACCTGTGAGCGCATTACATTAGTGTTACACAAACACACACCTGTGACCGCATTACATTAGTGTTACACACACACACACACACACCTGTGAGCGCATTACATTAGTGTTACACAAACACACACCTGTGAGCGCATTACATTAGTGTTACACACACACACACACACCTGTGAGCGCATTACATTAGTGTTACACAAACACACACCTGTGACCGCATTACATTAGTGTTACACACACACACACACACCTGTGAGCGCATTACATTAGTGTTACACAAACACACACCTGTGACCGCATTACATTAGTGTTACACACACACACACACACCTGTGAGCGCATTACAGTAGTGTTACACAAACACACACCTGTGAGCGCATTACATTAGTGTTACACACACACACACACACACCTGTGAGCGCATTACATTAGTGTTACACAAACACACACCTGTGACCGCATTACATTAGTGTTACACACACACACACACACCTGTGAGCGCATTACATTAGTGTTACACAAACACACACCTGTGACCGCATTACATTAGTGTTACACACACACACACACACCTGTGAGCGCATTACAGTAGTGTTACACAAACACACACCTGTGACCGCATTACATTAGTGTTACACACACACACACCTGTGAGCGCATTACATTAGTGTTACACAAACACACACCTGTGAGCGCATTACATTAGTGTTACACACACACACACACCTGTGAGCGCATTACATTAGTGTTACACAAACACACACCTGTGATCGCATTACATTAGTGTTACACACACACACACACACACCTGTGTGCGCATTACATTAATGTTACACAAACACACACCTGTGACCGCATTACATTAGTGTTACACACACACACACACACCTGTGAGCGCATTACAGTAGTGTTACACAAACACACACCTGTGACCGCATTACATTAGTGTTACACACACACACACACACCTGTGAGCGCATTACATTAGTGTTACACAAACACACACCTGTGAGCGCATTACATTAGTGTTACACACACACACACACACCTGTGAGCGCATTACATTAGTGTTACACAAACACACACCTGTGAGCGCATTACATTAGTGTTACACACAGGCTATCTAAACAGGCTATGAAAATGTGAACTTGTAATATAAATCTGACGGCACGCACTTAACACACTGTTTACTAGCATAAATAAAAAAAACAGACTAGTTTACAGTTTGGCATGAACGTGAGATGACGTTTCACGGCCAAATCAAATAACCAATCGGAGGACAGCCCTTCCAGCCAATCAGAGGCGAAAAGAGCGGGACCTTCCCCTACCATCCTGGGAAAAAAAATATCGCGTCCCGCGTGACGTCACGCCATTTGGAGCAGCCATTTTGACGGAATAGAAAGTGCTAAACCGCCGGTGATACTACAGCTCGTCACGAAATATTCCTATCATGCCCGAGCGATGCTGTGCAGTTGGATCCGATCAGATACGTGATCATACAAAAGGAATATCTTTGTAATGTATCCCAAAAGAAATAAAACGGAGAAACAAGTGGTTGGTGGCAATAAACAGGTGATTTTGTTTTGTGTTTTCCCCTGTAAACTCAGTTTAAAGATTATTAACGTCACTATAATTTGGTTATAAAAATACATAGACCAACTTTTGCGGTGATGATTGAATAATCCTTCCCCGCTGGCGTCCAAATCAAAGAGTTGCTGACCCATCCGGACTCGTGATACCGATAGCATGCTAACGTTAAGCTTCTGTATGCTTTTAATGAAGCTCCGGTGTAGCGTTAGCGTGATGGGAAGTGAATAATGTAGCTGTAAACATAGATATTATATAGAGACTAGATGCCCTATTGGCCGCTGGGCACTGAGAAATACGGCCGCCATCTTAAACCGGTCGTACTCCTAGTTTCGTTGCTTAGCAGCAGTTAGATTCCAGAGCACTGTGGAGCATTTTCCTGTTCTAATCGGCGGACCATCGCAAATAGAGCCCGGGATTACTTTTCACAAGTAAATTTTAACATTACCGTACTTTTGGTTGTATTTTGTGAATAGAATATTACCAGATAATTGAGAAGGAGCAAGGATCTTTGATATTACTGTACTGAAATCGTAGCCAGCTAACGTTAACTAGGCTATGTTTACTGCACCACTCGGCATGGAGAGGTTGGGTAAAGTAATAATTAAGTTACAAGAGCGGAATGCTTGAATGCTTGTATCTCGGTTATCAGATACAAGCATTCAACGGCCCTGTATAAGCATATATAAATATAGGTTATTTGTGTTTGCGCACGTGATAAGCAATGTAATAACGTTACCTGTGTAATACACACATGACGGCGATGCGCAAATCGAGTGTGTTTGTGTGTGTGTGTGTGTGTGTGAGAGAGAGAGAGAGCGAGAGAGAGAGAGAGAGAGAGAGAGAGAGTAAGTGTGTGTGTGTGTATGTGTGTGTGTGTGTGTGTGTGTCACAAATCATTATTGTGTCTTCAACTTATTAAAATATCTTACTTTACTGCAACTATCTGTTTCTGCTTCTTTATCATATTTATAGTGTGTGATTTATAAAATGCCTTATATCCTACATCACATATTTTGATTTTGGACGTCTGGTCACTTTATATCTTATATCAGAATATTATATTACTGTTAAGCCTACTATGAATATTAAAATATGCCGAACCATGTGTCCTGTATCATAGCTACATGAATGACATTTGCAGGAAAAAAAAACCACGTGAAAATCAGTTCGGTATTCAGTGAGGTATGATTAATTAAATGCGCTGACAGCTCATTGCACCTGCCATACAGATTACACTGAGTGGAGCGGGTGACCGGTTTAAGATGGCGGCCCCACGGCTCGACCGCGCTAGTAGGCAGTAGCGGTCGATAGGGCGTCTATCTATATGATGTCTATGGCTGTAAATGTCACCGAACTCAGTGTCAGGAAGTTGTTCTACACATTTAATGCCTGTAAAAAGAACTTGTGGTGCTTCATATGGATCTATGATTGCTATAATTCTCCTTTTGCAGGAGAGATGCAAGTGGGAAATCCTTATTTACCTTTTGAATGTTGAGCGCCTTATGAACTTTATATAAAAGCTGACGCGGGACAAAATGCCCGGTTTCCCAACACGTTGAACTGACCAAAGCCACTGTGCAATTTTAATAGGCTAACTTACTTTTAAACGCATATAGCTCAGTAATGTCAGTTTTATGTATTTTCTGAGAGGGGGCGGGCGGGATTTTTGTTGGGAAAGTCCGGGGAGAGACGCACACTTCGATTAGACTGGATAAACACATGCAGCATCTTAATTAAGAAAATTAAACGAAATGAATGAATAAATAAATCAAGCCTTTATAACATAACACTAGGCTATATCATACAACATTCAGAAAAATGCTGCACGCGCACCCCCTAGTTCCTACGTCTATGGCCCAATGACGCTACTATGAGTATTTACTAGCTAAATAAATGCGGGTCGGGTACAAAATGTTCTTTCCTTATTTTTTGCGGTCCGAGTTGCGGGCGGGTTAGTTGAAAACGTCGGTCGGGTGCGGGTTGTTTGTACATTGACCCGCGCATCACTGCACTGAGTAGCTGACGGATGTATTCCGTCAAAATGGCTGACACTCGGCTAGGGGTCACGTGACTGGGAGATCCCTATGGAATAACATACGGAGGGCGCGATTGACCAATCAGAATCAAGTATTCCACAGCGCCGTGTAATAACGACTGCTATCTTGTAATATTCCTGACCATGTTTTGATGTCAAGTAAATGGAATCAAGGAGTCAGATTCGACTCCGAAAAACCTGGAATCGAACACCCCCAGAGAATGGCTGCGTGTGTTGTTCACCAATAATGGAACATGTAATCTCAGACAAATCACTAAGCTGTTCTAATTAAATTTGTGATTATGTCAAAAGAATCAATCCTCACCTTGGTGTGTTGAACTGTTTTCTCTCCTTTAATGTTTTCTTTGAGTTTAGGTTTCTCTTTTAATGACTTCAGTTCCTCCTAAAATTTAAATGGAAAATAAAATACCAGAGATTTCTGTAAAATGCTCATGTATATATGTAGTAACACAAGCTTTAATCCTCAGAAATAAATATCTTACCTTTAATGAAACGACTTCACTCATGGGTCTGAAAGTATGATTGGCGTGTGTCTGTGAATCTCTGCACACAACACACACAGGCTGATTGTCCTCCAGACAGAAGAGTTTGAGTTTCTCACTGTGTAAACTGCAGAGTTCCTCAGATCCTGATGAACGACTCTCATTTCTGTCCTTCTGGAACGACTCACAGAAGTTTTTTAATGAAAAATTTGGACGAATAAACTCACTTGAGGATCTTCTCCTGCAGATTGGACACTCCTGAGCTTCCTCACTTCTCCAGAACTGTTGAAGACACTCTTTACAGAAACTATGACCACACGACAGAAGAACAGGAGACTTGATGATTTCACTGCACACAGGACAAGAAATTTCTTTTGAAGATTCATGTAGTGAAGCCATTTTCACTTTGTGCTCCAGCAATCTAGACTTTACTTTCACTTCCCGAACAATCGTTTCAAAAACGAACAACCAATGAGAATCACAAAGATCTGCTGTCTGTTCTGAAACAAACTATTAAAAAAATGTCTCTTCACTCTTCAGCGATCGCTGATTCCCTTTTCCTTTTCTTCTCTCAAGAGAGAAAGTAGATAGTCACACACAAAAAAAACACTCTTCCTGCATCAAGGGTGCAGTTTCTGATCACACGCGAGTTTGTGGTGCTGCAGTTATGACTCAGTTTGTAGGCCTATCAGCAGGTACTGTAGCTGTCACGACACGCACACAAAAAGGGTGATAGTCCAAGTGCAGTTTTATTGGGTAATCCGTAATCATAAATCCAGGAACGGGCAAAAGGTAGGGATGGCTGACCCGAAACAGTCGTTCCGAAGCTTTGCGAGATCCCGAAGCGCAGATGTTTCGAAACACTGATACGAAGCGTGATTCAAAACACCCATGTCACGTGACTATGGCCAAACGAAGCGTGTTTCACAAGTGTTTCGACCGGGTCCGTGTACGTTTTGATAGTTTGTTTTTTCGTTTGAACCAAAAAACAAAATAACGAGAAACCACCTTATTTTCGTTTGTCGTTTTAAACCAAAAACAAAGAAACGGTAAAAAAAAGAGCCGTTCTCCCGTTTTTGGTTCTGAATCCAAAAACGAAAAATAACAAAAACAAAATCAAATAACGGTCCGATTTTGTTTTTTTGAAATTCCTTTTTCCATTTTTCCGTTTGAAGATCTACATTAAAACATGAGCTGCGTCCGAAATCGAATACTTCCATACTATATAGTATGCGAAAAACAGTACGCGAGCAGAGTAGTATGTCCGAATTCATAGAATTCGAAAAACAGTACGCGAAAAGTACCCGGATGGCCTACTACTTCCGGCGAGATTCTGAAGTGCGCATACGATGGACACTTTACTATCCCATGATGCCACGGGAGAGGAGTTGTCGTCGTTATATTTGAAAATGGCGGAAACCGGAGACGCGGCTGTTTTCAAGTGTAAGTCCTTTATAAAACACTTTTTTGTTTCTTTGTGGTTAAATTGTATTTGTTTAACATCATAAAAGTAAACGACCGACTTGTTAAAAGTTGAAATAATATAAATCGAGGGTAAAATGTTCTGAATTGGCTGCTAAATTTCAATTTTATCATTATTATTAACTTACCGTCCTAATGCCTGTCAGCTAACGTTAGCTAACACTGTTTTCTTTAAGCAACGACGTTCGTAGTTTTGCAGTTAAGATAACGTTAGTTACAAAACTTTTATTTTTAATGTTACAACGATTTTATTTCCCCTTTACCAGAGTTGATATGATGTAATATTTGTTGGCTGCTAGCTAACGTTACTGTTAACAAGTGTAACGTTACCTCAACTTGTCCATGTAACTTTAATATTAATAATATAGATTGACCATAGTTCATCACTAATGTTAAATTCTGTGTTGATTTTGCAGGGGACTGATCACTGATGAACACACCCGTGTTCTTATAGAGTGGCTAATGAAAGGAGGAAAGTAAAGGAGATCGACGAGAGTTTGAGGAGAGACAAGAACAGAGGCCAGAGAAAAAGAGAGAGACAAAAGAGAAAGAGCAAAGATTCCTTCAGCTTTTAGTAATAATTGCTAAAAGAAATATTAATAAAGAAAACCATTTTTACGCACTCTCTTTCCATTTATTTGTTAGTAAGTTAATTGTGTCAAGCTTGTTTTAGCCAGTTTTATTACAAAACACTTAATTCCCAGGTATTCACAGTAGCTAGATTGTCAGTAAAGTGTTTAATATGTGGCATTGTGTAATTCATATACGTGTAAAGTGTGTTGTGTATGCACTTATTTTGTGGCAAATTCCAGATTGTTTTTGAAACAAGCAAATTGCAGGTATATCTGGAAATGGTCTGAATATGAGTGCTGCACTGTAGAGAAATACCCACACACTCCAGACACCTTTATAATGTATTTGCTTTATTTTTGTGTACACAATTAACTTTTAAATGGATACAGAATACAAAGCTTAACTTTGGCACAAAGTAGTAATAGAGTTTAAAGCAACACCAAAAGTTTTAAAACATTCTTATGTCATCTTGAGGGAAGAAAATGAACTTCAGCAGCTTCAGTAAGGTAACCTCCACAGGTTTCTAAAGGGACTTTAATACTAGCTGTCTCATTTGTAGGACATCGCTTTAAAATAATTCAAAATCTGTTTCTTTCAAAGCATGTGTACAAGATGAGGACTTTACACCTTGGGTAATTTTTTGATTTTCAATTGAAATGTTCCTACCCAAATTTAATGTAAATAATTTGTAAAAACTAAGCTCAAATATGTGATCTGTAGCTGGAACACCAGCACCTCAATGTCCTTTTTTCCCCGCCCATGATCGCAAACAGTGACTGGATGGACTGGCATAAACGTCTGAGGTTGAGGCGGAGGTCAGCTCCATCTTTAAAATATAGATGAAGAATTAGCACAGCAGCATTGAGGTGGCAGTAGGTTATAGGGCTCACAATCTGTAAACGTGTATATAGTTTATATTTGAATACAATTTGAATCGACAAGACACTTGTATGTTTTCTGCGTTGGCTTATTTATAAATATATGTACAGTATTTATATGATCCATTTCTTATGTATTTTTGACACAGATGTAAAAGCCTCTATGTGCCATCTGAAATTTTCTTGTATGTTTATGTTCAGTTATTTCGCAATGACAATGAAAAGGACCTATTGATTGTCATTAAAGTTAAATTACTGAACCTAAATACACAAGCTTGGTAAATTATTTTAGAAATACATTTATTATTTTACATCTGAAGTCTTCATACGTGTGTGTGTGTGTGTGTGTGTGTGTGTGTGTGTGTGTGTGTGTGTGTGTGTGTGTGTGTGTGTGTGTGTGTGTGTGTGTATGTACACACACGCGCACACACACACACACACTGCTTGTGATATTACCCCCAATGAATGAATTAACAGATACACGCATGCATTCATCTCTATTGATTCATTCATGTTTATTCATTGACGGTAATATCACAAGGAAATAAATAACTTTTTCCTTACCAAAAATCAACATTGTTTTTTTCTGACTGAGGTAAAATGTATTAGCCAAATAATGATACTTACGTTATTTGAGAAATTACACAACTCGACGAAGGCGTGATCTGCGAGCAGCTGACCGACGACGACTCTGAATTGTGAGCAGGAACGACGTAAAAACGCAGACGAAAGCAGAACTAAAAACAAAGTTGGTAGTAGTCAGTATAGGCTCTTTAAATGTTCGCGCTGATGTGACAGCGGCAGCGCATGTCACGTGACAATACCAACGCATGGCGCATGTAGTACGTCCGGACTCCATTCATACTACCCGTATTCATACTATATAGAACGTACTTTTTAACGGTCGAGAAGTACGTTCTAATTTAAATGTAGTACCTACTCACATAGTACGCGATTTCGGACGCAGCCATGGACAGGTTGGCCACGTGACCCGGAAGTAATAGTAAATATAGCCTATCAAAATAAAAGCTTAACTTTTAGAACGGTCATAATATGCCGCACTAACGTTACCAGAGTAACGGTAGAAGAAGAAAAATCAATTAATAAATAGTCTTATATAAACCTGGACCGGAATAAATATGTTAGCAACAGTAGTTTATTACAGCTATTTAATATCGTGCCTATCCAGATATCAATAGTCACGTTTAATGAGCGCATTGTTTGGCTCAATACAGTTGGTAATATATAACCTAAGAACTTATTGTGTGTGCAGAGTTGTTACTGTTAGCGCTATATTATATAATTAAATTAATATTTAATGTGGTTTCCACCGTAATGGTGAAAAAATACGGTTTACAAATCTGAGAGCGCGGATTAGGAACTCGTGGGTACGGTTTATTAATCCGTGGGCACGATTTGTTAAACCGAGGGAACAGTTTGAGAATTCGTGTGTAGGCCTACGGTTTATAAACTGAGCGGACGGATTGCAAAACCATCGCCACGGATTGTTTTTTTTTTCTCTCCCACAGGTGACTTCCCGGGCTCCGTACTAACCACTTTGCCTACTTACACAAAATGATCAATAGTCTTGTGCTTTCACACTAAAGTTAGGTTATAAGTTAATTGAAAAATAAGCATTTTCATTCATGCCAACATGCTTGCAAAAACATTTACCGCTAATTTCAAATTTGATAACCTCGTTTTGAATAGTTGATGATATTTAATAATATGTGTTAGTATAGCTTAGGGGTGGAGCCGAACCCGAATACGGTATTCGGAAAGGCACAAATAACGTGTTTTTTACAAATACTTATTTCGAACAAATACTTAAAAAAATATTTGTATTCGGGAACAAGAAAAACTTTATATCAAAAAGCTGCGTTTCCTCATGAGACCGCAGTGCGTGCGCGGATGAGTGAGAGAGTGACGGACACAGGCTGCTCTACACAGCAACAGAGAGGGCTCGGCTGAGCGGAAAAAAACACTTAACTCCATCACTATTTTTGTTGAATAGATGTTTGTACCTTAACTGGGTTCCTGAGGCAGTTTATAACTGTCGAGAAGCGGAGTTTGATCGGGAGATTATTCAAGACGCTGCATTATTGACGTCTGCAGTCGGGTGGGCCCATACTGTCTATGGGGTGGGCTCATGCTCGCTGTTTACGTAACGGGGTCAGGCTGTTTAGCGCGGTAATTAGAGACAATAGGCTGTTGACAGAGTAACGTTAACGTTCGGTTAAAAAGTTTAAAAATGCTTGTGTAGTTGTGTCGAATCGTATGCACGTGTGGGAGTTATATGGTACGTAAGTTACTCTGTCTTTTGCAGACAGCAAGATGTAGGCTGTAGGCTTCATAATGTTCACAATGGTATTTTATTAGTTGTTGGTTTAACCATGGATGAGGTAATGGCTGTTATGTTATTTTCCTTTCAATGACATTCCTTGTTTCATTGCTGGATTTATGGAAAAAACATCAACCAATATTGCATATCCATAATTATTATAATGGATATAATTAAAGAATACTTACACATAACGTAAATTAGAAGTGTAACGAAATTTTTTTTTTACGATTACGATTTTTACGCCTATTTTGAATTTTACTCGAATACAAATACAAATACTTTCCCCCCCTCAACAAATACAAATACAGATACAAATAGCGGCTGCTTTGCACACCCCTACACTACCGTTCAAAAGTTTTAGAAAAACAAAACCATTTTAGGAAATCATCATTCAATTTATTAAGTCAAATTATGTGATGTTCCCTCAAAAATTAATTCATACATTATTAATTACAGCGTTAGTAGTGTGTCAATTACTACAATGTTTTTGGAAACCAGTGTTTAATAAACAGCTTTTATAATCTCTAGTGATGGTCATTAATGATTAATTAATCATTAGCTAACAATCATTATGTTGTGACTTTACTTGTTGAGGCACATCATTATTAACTCATCATCTAGTAATTGTAGTAATTGACACACTAGTAATGCTGTAATTAATAATGTATTAATGCATATTAGGCTCATTGTGGTAATTAACAAATTAATGAACACTGTATTAGTTTAATAAAATAAGTGATTATGGAATTAATCCACAATTACATATTTAATTAATAACAATTAATATATGAACTAATATATTAACCAGACAGACTCTTCATTAGTTGCTAATGAAGCAATCATTAATGAATAGCTTAGATAATCATTAGTAATACATTAATTCAGTATTATCTGTGCATTAGTTAAGCATGAATTAATGCTTATTAGTGCACCCTTATTGTAAAGTGTTACCAGTAAATGCACAGAGAAAGATAGGATACTGCATGCAGAAGCGGGGGAAATGAGTGGAAATATTTCGCTGAAACTGACTGGGAACCTGGTTTAACTTAATTTCCAGATCTCCACATCTCTGAATCTTTTTCATTCAAAGCCTGATTATGTTATATTGTTATTAATATATTGTATATATTGTTATTTTGCGCAGGCCTTTATGTGTTATATTTGATACAGATGTGTACTTATTGACATGTAAAAGTGTGAGTAACTAGTACATTCTCCTTTTGATGAAGTAATAGGCTATTGAATGTGAATCTAACCCATGACTCTGGCTCTTTACTCCTCTCCTGTCACTGGACATTAATCGGTTTACCCCCAGGGTGATTTGGCACTGTAACAGCACTCACTACTCAGTGCATTAAACAGTCTCTATAATATCAACGTTGTCTGTAACAAAACAGAGCAAAAACTGGATGGAACAAGAATGCTATTGAATCATTTTCTCCATATCTCCTTTTCCAAATGATGCACTTGTGCACTTCATTTACACCTGTCAACAAAGTGATTTTTTGTTTTTTGGTGATTATGAAGTTGAAACCATGCTTACTTTTTATTGTATGTATTACTGGAAGAAAGTATCATGGAAGTAAACAATGAAGATGATGGGGAAAAGATGGAAAATATAACAGAAATAGTGATTGATTATCAGTCATTATGTTCCCTCAATTTTGGAAAATAAAAAAATATTTCACAGACCAGAAGAGGGCAGCAGAGACTGACATTTCACACGAAGTCAAACTATATTCATTTGATCAAAATCTTTAAAATAACATGGATATTAACATGATAATGGACTTTTGAGAAAACTGGCTCATTCCTGATTTTTCTCAACTCTGTAACTTGGAAAAACTTAATTGAGTTTATGTTGTAATTTTAAGAAGTTTTTGAATTATAGTTTAACAGACTTCAGAAAAATCTGCTCTGGTCAAGGTCAGAGATTTCAACTTTATTAAGGTTTTTTTAATGCACATGTAATGCACATATTTAATGACAAGAACATTAACTGGATGTTCATAAAGAGTTAAAGTGAGTCTCAGTGAAACATATTTATCTTATATGAGGACGTCAACCTGAAGAACCACTAAAAACAAAACACACCCATTAATAATACTGACCATTACTGATCTTTGTGATGTTGTTTTCCTGCCAAAAATGATGCCACTTCCTGCAGGATGATGTCGTCATTAACGAAACTGGATTTTTCTTAAGGGGTTTGAATGATGCAAAAGTAAATTAATTACCAGTAAAATTATATTTCCAAGAAAACATGTTTTAATAGTTTTAGATTGAGATTTTAGAAAGACAATATTTAAATGGACATAGGCTATTTCTTTGTTAGAAGTGCAGATAAAAATTAACATCAACTCAAAATGAGAAATTATTGGGCCAGATGTTCAGAAAATTGTGATATTGTGATGTATGTATGATTTGCATCTCTTAAAAAAAAAAAGTTTGATCATTCTTGATCATCCCAACACAGGTTTCATGCGAGTATACACAACACAAAATCTGCTTATGTCGCCATCCATTCAAAATCCAAAAGTTTTCGCAGTAGAGAACAAACTTGCTGATTGATGCCGTCCTGCTTCTTTTTAGATTAGGATTCATGCCCAGGAAGCACTTAAGACAACACGAAAAAAGTTACATTTCAAAGTCAATTTTTGTTATAAAATTTGAACAAGTTTTGATATCAGGAACAGCAATGAGCATCCTTTACACTAATGCGTTTTAAAAATAGTCTTAATGTAATGGAAGGAAAGACAAGAGTAATCATATAGAGTGAAATAAGATTATTAAAATTCAAAAAGTGACAGTTTAATTAAAGAAATGCGATGTTTGAAAGTGAAAACTGACGTCCTCCTGGTTTGAGTTCATTCCTGACTTGTGGTTTGAGAGCAGTTGGCAATAATGTGCATTACTTAAAGGAATAGTTAACTCAAAATTTTTTAATTTGCTGATAATTTACTCCCCCTCTGGCCATCCAAAAAGTATCTGAGTTTTTCTTCATCAGAACAGAATTTAAGATTTTTAGGATTTAATTTCAGGCCTCCAGCTTAAGTGAATGCAAGAGATAGTAGTCCAGAATTTTTGGATGATCCAAAATACATATGTATTTATTTAATTTATAGGTCCTATTTAGGCTGCATCAAAATAATCCACATGACTCCAGTTGACAAATAAAAGTCTTCTGAACCCAAATCATTGATCATTTTTAAAAACAAAACAATAGTAGCCTGCATTCGGTGTGAGGGGAGTTGAAGCTGGCCGTTGGGTGTGTGTGGAGGACTGGTCTGGCTCTCGCCGATTTCACCTGAAGGATGACACTCAAATGGCCTGTAGATGGCAGCAGTGCTTGATTAATAAATGGACTGCATTTATATAGCGCTTTCACAGACCCAATGGCCCCATTCACCGACGGCGGTGTCAGCCATGCAAGGCGCCATCCAGCTTGTCAGGAGCAGCGGGGGTTAGGTGTCTTGCTCATGGACACCTCGACACTTGGTCAGAACCGGGGATTGAACCACTACCTTCCGGTTTGTAGACAACCTACATGAACCACTGAGCCACTGCCGCCCCATAATACAATTTCTATTCTTCTTTTTTTCCATAAACAGCCTCTTAGTGACCATAATTACATGCACATAATTTTATGATAAATGATATTCTGACTATTTGTTGCTTTTTACAATAGTATTGCTATATTTTTAATAGTATCTTACTGTAGAAACTTTGTATTATGCTGATGATATATGTTTATATTTATGAAATATTGCCGTTGTGCTCAGCGTTAATACAGCTTTACGCCACATGCAGAACATGCTTTTGGACAAAGCAGAAACATTTTTCAAGATCAGAGTTTCAGCATCATTTGAGCTGAGGCAATGATTTGTGTTTATTTCTCACATTATTTGAAGTATCTCCACTGTAAAATCCAACAGTTGTTCTAACCCCTTATATTGGCATATATTGGCCACAGCCATTATTTAAAACAGTAATATCCTATACTAAACCTAAACTAATCTTGACAAACTATATATCATTTGAAAGCTTAAAATCTCTAGTTTACATATTTGGTGACTGATTTTCAAAATAAATTACAGAGGAGCCGTAATTTATCAAATTGCAACAAGAATATTTTCATACTCCTAAGGCGTGTTCAGACCTTTATTTTGAAATAGTGATGAACATGAAAAATCATGAAAGAATGGTAGAAACCTCAGTTTGTTTTCATGCCAAGAGTTAAAAAGATAGCATCCATTCAATTGTTTTAGAAAAAAAAGGTCTGAAAATGTTTTTAAATATAAAGAAAAAAAATAATAGATTCAGCATTAGTGATGTGGCAGCGAGCTATAATGCACATACGTGATCTTTTTTGTTTCTTAGAGGTTTAATTTCATTTCAAAATCTGCCAAACTTCCAATACTACTTCTGAATAGGATGTCTACTTCATAAATATATTCATACAGGTCTAATATTTGTATGAAATCGTGAAACATTACCTGGTCAGTAGACATCTCTGGAGTCTATCTGTGTCTGTTCGATGTCCGACGCTTCTATCCTTCTGAACAGGTACAGTACATAGGTGTGATTGGCAAAGGACAAAAAAAGCAGGAAACTATACGGCACACACATGACACCTGCCGCTTTAAAAATAGAGCGCTCAAATCAGAGGCTAAAATCAGGCTTGGAAAAATGCTTTTTATTTCTAAATTATGACAATTTTTGATGTAAAACCATGCTAACATTATGAGGGCACCCCAGGAAACATTATAAAATAATAAAATAATCCAGTTCATGACCCCTTTAAAATCCTCAACCTGTTGGTTAAATGAATTTATTGATATAAGTGAAACACAAGTGAAAGCATTATTTCTGTATATTCTCAATAAACACATGAAGCATGAAGCAATAAACACAAGGCCCAAAAAAAAATTGATAGTGAATTAATAGTAAAGCAGAGCTTAGAAATGAATATCATGTGTTTCACCTGTTGGATGATATTCAGCAGTTTCTCATATGGCCTCTAGATGGCACTGCTTTATAATACAGTTACAACAGTCTCTAACAGCCTCTTAGTGACAATGATTACATTACATGCACATACTTTTATGATCAATAACAATGTTCTGGTTATTTGTTGCTCTTACAGTATCACTGCTATATTTTCAATATCTTACTCTATAAACGAATATACAGAATTCACAGTAATCACTTTTACATTAGTTAATTTTGCAGATGCAGTTTATTCAATGCAACTTACAAATGAAAAATGCAGGCAAGTGTGATGATAGAACATTTTTAGATTCATAAAACATCACAGGAAGGACATGCTTTTGAACAAAGTCAGGACATTTTCAGGATCCTATTTTCAGATTTTCACTGTCAGCATAATTTGAGATGAGGCATTATTTGTGTTTATTTATTGTATTTCAGTGCTTTTTTTCTTCTCCTGCTCTCTTCTTGATTTCTTTCAGTGTTTTAGCTTTTTCAGGCTCATTTATTTCCTTCAGTTTCTCAATCAGAGAATCAATGTGCTGAAGTATGAACAGCGAAACAGTGTTGAGTGCGATCATCTGCAGAGTTTCCACACAGTCAAAAGCTTCAATCACCAGCTTTATTTTCTCTTTCTCTAATTCCTGCAGTTCTTCTTCCAGCTTCTGGACCAGAGACACACCATGTCCAATCAGCCCATCATATTGCTTCTTTAAGTTTCCAAATGGCCTCTTCTCCTTCCTGGTCTTTGTTTCATATATTTTTGCTTCTTTGACATGTTTGCTGTAGTGGCATTTCTTTGTGCACACTCTACAGTGATTATCTCTCATCACACTGCACCGTGAGATGTTTTTGGCCCACCAGCATCCTGGATAATGACAGTTCTCCTCACAGACGCTGCAGCACATCGCCTTATAGGCTACAGCAGGATCAATATCAACCTTCACTTTATAGGGCACATCAACTTCATACTCAAAGTTTTTATTTTCTTCTACATCTTTCTTGTTCTTCTCCAGAGCTTCTTGAGTTTGTTTCAGCTCCTTTTGCTTTAGTTCCATCATTTGAACACGTTCTTTTAGATTAGAGACATTTGCCTCCAACTGCTCCCGTTGTTGTAACACATATTGAGTCAACTTCAGGGTTTTTGGTTTTATGTTGTCAAGAAACTTGAACAATCCTTCCATTCCTTTAAACTGAGATTCCATGATTGATCGTGTATAGTTTTATATTCTTCATCATCAGCGTCTGACTGACAGTTGTCAAACAGGAAAAACACTGGCTGATTCTGTTCATTCACTGCACACTTGACTTTAGCCTCTTCAACAGTCTTCAGGACATTTTTAGGAGGAACTCCAGTGAGTGTGTGAAGAGCAAGATGATGTTTTCAGCAATATCTCTCCCAAATAAAGACTGAACAGCATCAAATATGTACATCTGTCTGTCAGAGAGTCGATTCTGTGTTGCTTTGATCACCAGACACACCGCGTCTACTTCATGAATCCCTTCTGCAGATTCACTTAATCTAAGCAAACTCTCAGCGATCTCTTTATCAAGATCAACTCCACGAGTGTCTCCATATCCTGGTGTGTCGATGATTGTTAGATCAGTTTTACTCTCTTGTAGATAAAACCCATAGACAGTGATGCTGGAGGTCAGACTGTGAGCTGATGTTCGGTCCCTCTGATCATCTGTGATCTCAAACCAAACCTTGTCTTTCCTCTGAACACCCAACATGTAGTTGATCATCGTGTTGATCAGGGCTGTTTTTCCTGTTCCTGTTTCTCCGATTATTAGAACAGTTTTATGGGGTTTATTTTTGTCTCTCTCTCCAAAGTTTATATTTCTATATGGTTCAGATTGATTCAAATTGTCTGTACTAGTTTTCAGACGATATCGAGCAGGATTTCCATCTTCAATTGAGTTGCTTTTCTTGATGATTTCATGTAACTCTTGACATAACCCAGTCATGTGTTTTTCTCTGTAATGTTAAAATAGAATGTTATAATATATATATGTATGTCTTGTTCTGATAAATTATGTTTATTTTAATTGCTCAAGAACATTCATGTAAAGCCGTTAAAATGAAAAAACTTTAATGTTAGCATGCTTGTTTCTCAGACTACTGTAATTAAAAACAACTTGCATTAAAAACACATGTAAAGAAAAAAACTTATAAACCAGTGTAATTCTCATTTCATTTGATTAATTAATTTTGATACATATCTATGTAGTGTATTTGTGTAGAGGAATTGTTCACAAGGTCGTCGCCATAGCAACAATGAGTGCTGTCCATTAAGATCAGCAGAGGCGGAGCTACATTGATTGGGGCCCCCAGGTAAAATTAATCAATGAGGCCCTTCTAAAAGATTTTTTTAATATGTCTTTGTTACCTAAAGATATAATTATACTACAAAAAATTTGTCAAAACACATCTAATAGAACATAGGCCTAAATTGTCAAATCATTTAAAACATTAAAGCGCTTATTTATAATTAATTACAATAATTGTAATTGAAGATACAATACAAGATACAATCAAGATACAAAACAATCTTCATATTTATAGTGGATTGTCAACTTAAAATATTGAGCTTTATACCACGGGCGGTTTAAATACTCGATTCTGATTGGCTGGAAGGTGTGCAGTAAAACTGTTTAATGCACAGGTAGTTCCAGTCAGTTTGATTACAGTTGGAAATTAATCCGCTACTATAAACATTGGTAACCATAGTAACACAGGTCAAGTCTTACTTGGAGAAAATTAGAAATGCACCTGCACTCTCCCCTTTCACACCCACAGGACTTGTAAGGAAAGTTTGGTTTGACATACAGCTGTGTTTTGCACGGAGGGGAAGAGAAGGAAATGGGAGTGACATACTGACATCTAGAACCTCAACAAGCAAAGCAAAACATAATTTCACCTCCAAGCCTAAACCTAAAATAACCCTACCCCTTTCCATGTCTAACTTCACGATAAATGGAAATGTGGAGATTAACATCAATTAGATATAATGATGAGTAAAACAATCCCCTATCGAAATTTCCAACTGTTTTATTTTTTTGTTTTCATTTAATTTAATGCATTTCAATAAATGTAATGTTTCTTTATATAATCGTGGTTAGAGACGCCGGTTTTATTTCACACTCTACATAATTCATTTAAATAAATGACATGATTAGTTCAAATAAAGATTGCCTTGTCACTGTAGACTTTAAAGAAGAGAACTCGCGCACGCATCTCTCTCTCTCTCTCTCTCTCTCTCTCTCTCTCTCTCTCTCTCTCTCTCTCTCTCTCTCTCTCTCTCTCTCTCTCTCTCTCTTAATTATGAATTTAAATAAATGTGATAATTCATTCAAATAAAAGCAATCCGATGGCTCTACTTTATTTAAAGCGGACGGAGTGCTATAACTAACCCGTTTTTACCCGCCTGTTAAAAAATTACACAGTTACATCTTTAACTTATTTTTAACTTGGCAAATAACCAAGGTGTGACGGTCCCTGTCGGTCCTTCCTTGTTTTGTGTGTGTGGATGTGTGTTGCGGTTGATTGTCTGCAGGTGACTGGCTGATTGCGGCGTGATAGGGAACACCAGTGCGCAGGTTCTTCATCCCTACAAAAGCTGTCGGGTTGTTGTTGGCGGTGTGTCTTCTGCTCGGGGCTCGGCGCGGCTGTTCCTGATGGTTTCGCATCGACACAGATAGCTGGAAATGGCCGACCTACGGCTTAATTAAAAGAATAATGTGAAATAAAGTGCAGATTTCAGTAATGTAAACGTATTCGTTCTCTCCTTATTTGCGTTGATTCTTTAGAATCATAACAAAGGTATAAGCGGAATAATCCACGGCTAGCCATGCATTAAAGGATTTTAATGCACGCCGTAGAGGCGAATAACCACCCGACGCAAAGCGGATTATTCCTTACTTATGTGGTGGTGAAAGGAACAAGCAATGCTCCTACATCTTAAGCATCTTAGCATCTTATTTTAAACTTTATTTGATTACCGGTAGTTTATCAACTAATTATGTTAACTCATTTAATTTAAAGGGGTCATGACATGGTTTTTTTTATTTTATTATTATGTTCCCTTATGTGCAATTATAGTATTACTATAGTTTTTTTTACAATTTTTTTTTAAAATGTAGTGATTTATGACCTTTTCCCACCCTGTTTCTCATCCTCTGATTCAAACAGTCTGTTTTGGGGGTGTTTCCCCTTTAAGAGTTCAGTGTTAACGCCCACTGTTATGATTGACTAACGTCAGTGCCTATGCATCAATTATTAACGCCCCCAGCCAGAACCTGTGCGGATTCAGCGCAACTGTTTAATAGCGGCGCAACTGTTTAATAGCGGGTGATGCATGCGAAGGGATGTTAACCGATGACCGTTTGACCGATGGTTGACCGTATCAACGTTAACCGATCAAAGTTTTCGGCTGTCGGTTAAAAAAAAAAAGTGATCTCTAAATTATTCTATTATAGACAGTGGACTAAACGCTACTACAGTTAGCATCTCCAATATCTTTTTGTGTGAATAAGTGAACAAATCCCTCTCACTCAATCTTTCATAACTCGCCCGTTTATACTTAACCCTCAGGGGACTAAGCCCTTTTTGGTCCGTTTTCTCTATTTTTACATTTGGGCTTATAAACCATATGTAATGGAGATGGAACACCATGTGTTTGGTATCTATGGATTCAGAAGACCCTAAGCTAACATAAGCATGCATGTAATGCGTTTATAAAGGAAGTATGTGTGAAAAATGTACAATAATCGAGAGAATTTCAAAACCGAAAATTAGATTTTTGTCATTTATTACTGAAAATCACACCTCACACAACAATAGTGAACAGTTTTTGAACCAAAAAAATATTTGTCAAACCCTTTGCTTGACAGCCATTTGTAATTGTTCAATCAAATGTGTTAAGAACAATGAAATAAGGAACTTTTTTTACAAACAGTCCCAGGCGTGAAAAAGCGTCTGCTTCGAACTAAATGAGACCTGCTTGCTCTGAAGAACATGACACACTCACAACCTGGCAGATTTACTTTCCACTAACTGTTCCAGAGCTTGTTCTGCCGTAAATCTTACTGCTAGCCATCATAACAGTGCTAAAACAATACAATAATAATGCTATTTAAGTTATTCTGTCTCTCTCTTATATAGATCTCTGTGCGCTCTGTAATACTCCGCTCCGTTCGCTATCTGTCTCATTCTCCGTCCACATGACGCTGTTTGTTTGTACATGTATGGAGTCAAAATAGGGCCATATATATCTGCAAAATAAATCAATGTTTCGCAAAAAAAAAAAATATGTTTCGCAAAAAAAAAAAAATGTTTTGCAAAAAAAAAAAATGTTTTGCAAAAAAAAAAAATGTTTTGCAAATAAAAATAGAGTATTGAGAAAAAAAAATGCTTTTTTGCAAGTAAAATAAAATAATTGCAAAAGAAAAGTTAACCACTGAGAGAAAAAATAAAGTTTAGCAAAATAAAACTTCAGCAGCATTGACTGCAACACATATTTCCCTTTGCGCCGCTCCTTTAAATCCGCGTTTCTGTCATCCGTGCCTCTGCGGTGCACGCTTTCCTTTGCGCTTCCTTTTTCTTTGCGCCTCGCTTTGTGGCCCTGATTTGACGTGGGGGGCGGGGTCAAGAGGTTGGGGTGTGTACAAGGGACGAAGGCGCGTCCCTCTCGCTTACGTCATCAGCGCGAGCCCCAGACCGAGTGGATCGATCGAAATGGCGGAGCAGTAGTGATGGGATTTATGCATATACTGTCTATGGATTTATGGCTCTTTGAGGGGATCCGTTCCTTTCAAAGAGCCGTTCAAAAGAACGGCTCTTTTGGCTCTTTTTAAATATTTAGTCAGTTTTAAGAAGCCAGCTTGGGAGCATCTTAGTTTATCCTCACTGGGAGGAATGATGAGGTGAGATTTGTAGTCAAATAATTAAAACTCAGATATCACACACCAATAGTTGAATTATTCTGAAATATTGATTATTACCTCATTTGTCATGTGTGGACTATATTCCATTGCACAACATCCCTCTGCTTAGGAAATGACATCACTATTTTGGATTTACCTTTAGTACAAAGTGTGTGTATGTGTAAAGCTATGTTGATGTTATTCATACAATACCTAACGTTACTCACAAATAAACATCAAAAACAAAGCCGGCTGCAATGAATTTCTGTGCAAAACAGCTTTTACTACAAACACTTCCACACAAGAACATTTTGATAAAAAACAAAAAATATTTAAAGTTTTAAATACTGTAGATGAAATTAGAATAAATAAAATGGAAATGTCTACATACAATCCACTATTACTACTGTAAACTTTGCAAATAGGACATCACCCGATGATCGATGATGTGACTTATATTTTGTATGATCAACTCTGGAAATATTCCTTCATTCAAAAAACATAATTTGATTTAACGATGGAGATTGCACAGGAAAGTAACGTGAGAGTGAAAGCAATTGGGACATTGCTTAATTTGTATTATCTTATTGGTGTCGTGCTACAGACCTAATTTAATTATTATGCAGGAAACAGAAATCCGATCGGTTATCCAGATACAGAGGCTACTTAATATGAACAAATGTAAACGCACGGTGTCCTGATTGGCTAATGATCCGATCTGCTTGATCCATCATGGTGATCGCATGTTAATGTCAAGTGTAAACACAGCCTTTGTGTGCATCTGTGTGAAACACGCATAGGAAAAAAAGAACGACAGAAAGAACGGCTCCCCTCCAGCCGCGACTCGGCTCCCATCGTTCATGTTTATGAGCCGTTCAAAAGAATCGGTTCGTTCGCGAACATCACAACTCTACGGAGCAGAGACATGTGGGTGATGGATCACAGGTATGTATTATTGATAGCTTTCTTATTAATATTATTAGACTCCTATATTATTAATAACAGATACTGCTAAATACCACCCTCTAGCCGGTCTGAAGTATCTGTTATTAATAATATAGGAGTCTAATAATAATAATTTATAATAGTTTAAACACCCATATGTCTCTGCTCCGCCATTTCGATCGATCCACTCGGTCTGGGGCTCGCGCTGATGACGTAAGCGAGAGGGACGCGCCTTCGTCCCTTGTACACGCCCCAACCTCTTGACCCCGCCCCCCACGTCAAATCAGGGCCACAAAGCGAGGCGCAAAGAAAAAGGAAGCGCAAAGGAAAGCGTGCACCGCAGAGGCACGGATGACAGAAACGCGGATTTAAAGGAGCGGCGCAAAGGGAAATATGTGTTGCAGTCAATGCTGCTGAAGTTTTACTTTGCTAAACTTTATTTTTTTCTCTCAGTGGTTAACTTTTCTTTTGCAATTATTTTATTTTACTTGCAAAAAAGCATTTTTTTTTTCTCATACTCTATTTTTATTTGCAAAACATTTTTTTTTTTTGCAAAACATTTTTTTTTTTTGCAAAACGTTTTTTTTTTTTGCAAAAAAAAATTTTTTTTTTGCGAAACATATTTTTTTTTTGCGAAACATTGATTTATTTTGCAGATATATATGGCCCTATTTTGACTCCATATACATGTTGAAGGCTACAGAGTCCTCTGATTGGCTAGAATACGTCATGGTAACCTTCCTCTGATTGGGTAAAAAAAAAAATCCTCCCAGCGGCAATTTTTCCATTGGTGGAATTTGCCTAACAACATCGATTTCATTGGCCTTTTTATGCAGTGGTATTGCGCAACAGCGAAGCGTGTGTATAATACAAACGGGATACCACTGTTTTCAGCGGAATCTGAGGAAGACGGCAAAAAAGACCGCACCTCTCTATCATTAATAGTTTTGAAGATAATTGCACATTTGTAAAAGTATGCCATTTTGGGCGGTACCGCCCAATTCGTCTCCAGAGGGTTAATAAACCAATAAAAACATTCGGCGCGAGGTCACAGCGTTTGGGTTCGCGCACTCACAAGGTTTGCAGAAAGTAAAGGCTACAGGCCAACACACTCGTTAGAGCCGGGCAGACGACAGGAGGAAGCGTGCAGAAAATAGTAGTGTGTGGGACCATTTCACCAAACAGAATGACACAGATGAAACGTAAGTTGCAACTTGTGTAATACAGTGCTTAAATATGAAAATACATTACAAATACATTTCAGTGGTAACAGATAAGGTGATGATGATCATCTTTCTTTATTATTGTTAGCACTAACAGTTACCTCAAACTAAAGCGGCGTCTCTTCGGTTCGGAGCTGTCATTTTCTGAAATGAGCCGCGGCAATGTTTCAAATGAGCTTCTAATGCTAGACAAACGCCTTTATTTTCAACGTGATCACCTTGTACCCAAACCATTTCGAAACTAAGGAGCCATTTGTCCGCCGATTACATACAAGCTCCTCGGCGCCGCGTTTGCGGGACTCATGTTTCACGCTGTTGGGGATTTTAAAAAAGTGACTTGAGTGGAAGGGGGGCGCCGGCGCCGTGTGTGTGTGTGTGTGTGTGTGTGTGGTGTGTGAGAGCGGGAGGCAGAGCGACGGAGAGATGCGACAGAGTTGTGAAATTGCAGGCGCGGCTCGAAATGGCTGTTATTTCAAATAGCGTAGCATATTTTAAACTAATCGGTTAACCGGTTTCAACCGGCTAATGAGGCTCGGTGGTCGGTCAAGAATTTTTTTAGTTTTCGCCATCCCTAGGCTCTTGCAATGATAAATACTGTCTATGGATAAAACGTTTGAGCCGGAATCAGATGAGGAATCAGAGGAAAATGAACCACAACAACGAAGACTGGATCAGCCCGTGTCCACATGGAAAGTGAAACTATTTTGAATTAATAAAAAAAATTGTAACCCGAGACACTTGAAAACGTGAAATTATTTGAAAGACACTTGAAATTATTGTTGCATAACTATCCTATAGCTTAATTTGCTAACAGTTTAACATTTATTTAACTAATTTCAATGAAATGGTAGGGTGTACCACGGACAAAAATGCATGCACAGGCCATCTTTGAAGATGCAGCATGGATAAAGGCAACATTTTTAATTTTCTATCACATGTAGGACTACTAGAAAGGCGACATATTTTCAAGATTCTCTTATAAAAATGTGTTTATATCAGCCAGTGATAAAAATTAAGTTTGCGTCGTCGTTGTTGAGCCCAGAATAGTCGGCACGGACTTATCTTTGAGCAACAGTTATCTGGCAAAGCCAAGCATCATATCGGGATTTTTTTCTCAAAACAGTCATCCTTCAAATGTAACGTTATAGAACAAACGCTTAAATTAACACTGCCGTGACTGGGACGTCCGCAAAAAATAAAGTGCATCCATTTTACCCTGACGTCTGGATCTTTCGGCAGCGTATTCAAAGATGTTGTTTGTCAGCACATCTGCGTGGCTTCGTAATTTTCCTGTACACAGACCCACTCGCTGTGTACAGACCCACTCCTGTACACAGACCCCACTCGCTGTGTACAGACCCACTCCTGTACACAGACCCACTCGCTGTGTACAGACCCACTCCTGTACACAGACCCACTCGTCGACTGAACGCTTGTGAGGCGCGCGGCGATACGAAAATGAGCGTAGTTGTCTTGCGCTTAAAGCTTAGTTGTCTTTTGCTGGAGGCGGTCATAGACATCATATAGATAGACGCCCTATCGACCGCTACTGCCTATTAGCGCGGTCGAGCCGTGGGGCCGCCATCTTAAACCGGTCACCCGCTCCATTCAGTGTATTCTGTATGGCCGGTGCAATGAGCTGTCAGCGCATTTAATTAATCATAACTCACTGAATACCGAACTGATTTTCATGCGGGGTTTTTTTCGGCAAATGTCATTCATGTAGCTATGATACAGGACACATGGTTCGGCATATTTTAATATTCATAGTAGGCTTAACAGTAATATAGTATTCTGATATAAGATATAAAGTGACCAGACGTCCAAAATCATAATATGTGATGTAGGATATAAGGTACCGGTATTTTTATGAATCACACACTATAAATATGATAAAGAAGCAGAAACAGAGTTGCCGTAAAGTAAGATATTTTAATAAGTTGAAGAAACAATAATGATTTGTGACACACACACACACACACACACACACACACACACACACACACACACACACACACACACACACACACACTCTCTCTCTCTCACACACACACACTCGATTTGCGCATCGCCGACGCCGTCATGTGTGTATTACACAGGTAACTTAACGTTAACGTTATTAACGTTACATTGCTTCCTGATATCACATGCGCAAACACAAATAACCTATATTTGTATATGTTTATACTACAGGGCCGTTGAAGGCTTGTATCTGATAACCTAGAAGCTCTTGTAATTATTACTTTACCCCACCTCTCCATGCCGAGTGATGCAGTAAACACAGCCTAGCTAACGTTAGCTAGCTACGATTTCAGTACAGTAATATCAAAGATCCTTGCTCCTCCTCAATTATCTGGTAATATTCTATTCACAAAATACAACCAAACGTACGGTAATGTTAAAATTTACTTGTTAAAAGTAATCCCGGTCCCTGTTTGCGCTGGTCCGCCGATTAGAACAGGAAAATGCTCCACAGTGCTCTGGAATCTAACTGCTGCTAAGCAACGAAACTAGGAGTACGACCGGTTTAAGATGGCGGCCGTATTTCTCAGTGCCCAGCGGCCAATAGGGCATCTAGTCTCTATATAATATCTATGGAGGCGGTCATATGCAAACGTTGGTACGTCACTTCGTACCGTGACGTCACTTCTTACCATGGATCCAGAACGAGCTGTATTTAGAGCTTGATTAAATAAATGATTCGTTTATAATGGGGAGGACGTCTTAAGCTATGAAACTTGCAGGACGTTTGAATGGTACAAAGATCTCTTATATACCAAAAGATCAAGGCAAATTTGGTTTCTCATGTCATGACCCCTTTAACATCGAAGAGCTGGATAATTTAATAATGGGCTGCCCTCTACTAAAGATTTTTGATATTTGAATTTAATTAGGCTGCTTAAATATATAATATAGCATATTCCGACACACATAAGGCTTGCCACAAAGCAAGATAATGATTATCAATGTGTCTGAAAATATAAGAAGGAGACATTTTAATTGTTAATTAATAAACTAGTGTTTTCTGGGTCAGTGTCGGCTGCAAAGATAAAGTTGATGATGCTGACTCGCCATCTCTGCAGTATTGAAAGTGCCTATAGAGAGAAATGCACCATTCATAGGCCTACATGGACTACATAATCAGAGAATATTTGTTTTCGAATTGATATGTTTCAAAGTAGACATTTCAAGCTTTCCATAGATATTTTTCTCATGTCTGTGGCAAGTAGCCTATACGCTGAGTTTCGGTTCATTTTTGAGACACACTCCAGTTCACGGAGACAGAGACAGCAAAAAGCATGTCCTGTTTGTTTTCTTTAATTTTACAAACGTCTCAGGTTACGTATGTAACCCTGTTTCCCTGAGAGGGAACTCGAGCTGCGTCGAGACGCGGTGGGAACGCCCTGCGTGATTGCGTCGTGAAGCAAGTGTATAATCAGTCCAATGGAAGACTAGACGTCATAGGCGGGTGACGCCATCGACCAGGAAGCTATAAAGCACCCCTGAAAACAGACCGCGACAGCTTCTGAAAAGCCGAAGCAAGTCGATCATACGTAACTTGAGACGTTCCCTTTCAAGGGAACTCGAGCCGCGTCGAGACACGGTGGGAACTGTTCTATGTGAAGTCAATGCGCACACTAAGAAGAAAGCATCCTAGACCCTGGAGTGGAGCCAAGATCAAGTCATAAAATCGAACAAATGTATGCAGTGAGGACCAGCCTGTTCGGACGAGAACCGAACTGAATCCTGAAACCCTTCTATAGTGTGCAGGACCCACTGAGAAATATGTGGCAGTATTTTCCACGCTGCCAGAAAATTCTGCTAAGGGCACCAGTCTCTGGAGACTGGCCTCTGGATTTGGGATGAACAGTCACTTCAGAGCCCTGAACGGCGAACCGGCAGGGAACAACCGAACTGGCAGCGCTGCGACCCTCCTCAAAGAGTCGCACCCCAGAGGACGCAGAGGAGAAACGATTTCTCAAAACCGTCCCTCCCGGTATAGTTTATCTGTTGCGCGACGCAATTCTCGAATAGCGCAGTGTTGACATCCTCACATTCATCCATGCCCACCAGCGCTGCCTAATAATATTTATCTATTATTTATGATGGCTGGTGGGTAACGTCGGGGTTATGATGACGCCGACTCAGGCGAGAGATAGCTAGCGTCTCTCTTAACCCGAGGCTCTGTCATACCATGATACTTAATACCCATAACATTACTATAGTAGAAGTTTGGGGATTAAACACATAAAATAGAAACCGGTTTATTCCCCGATCTCGACGAGGAGTCTGAGATATAGAGTTTTCCTTATATTCTCACTCTCATAATGTTCGGCTGGCCAGTAAATATTGAACTTAGCAACAGCACTAAATAAAACCTCCTTTTATAAGCTCCTCTTTATTCAACAGAGTTATGAGCTGACATTTATTTATTTATTGAAAAACTCATAAACATCTGCCTTATTCATTATATATATATATTTTTTTTTTTGCTCTTTTTTTTGTTTGTTTTTACAAAACACTAACGATACCAATTCCCCGGAACTGGAAAATCGCAGCATGAGTGCCTCATCGCGGGAGGCGAAACTGAATAGCGTGCTTCTCCCTGAGATGAGGCACTGGATCTGGCAGGTGAAAGCTGATATAGGGCGGTGCTGGTCTCAACCCCCGCTGTCAGATCCGTTTGCGAACCCCACGATAGACAGTCCTCCTAGAAGAACGCCCGGCCGGGAGCGGAGAGTCCTCACGGACAGCTTCTCGCAATGCTCACAGTCAGCCCCCTCGAGAACTGACTGTTAACATGCTCCACTCACAAACAAGCAACACAAGCTGATGTGTGTGTCCCCCACCCGGGCCGTGATATAACGTGGGCAGGGAACAACACAACATTTGCTTGCTCTCTTTTGCCATAATATATTATTATTATTATATTATTATTATATTATTATTATATTAGGGGTGCGCCGATCCCATATTCGGTATCGGTATTAGTCCGATACTGGCCAAAATCACTGGATCGGATATTGCATGAATCGCGGGAGTATAATCCGATCCGATACGATCACGTCCCTTAGTCCTAAATTGTCATACAAATGCTTAACAACACCTGAGAGACATGCCGTAAAGAGAGATGAGCAACATGCATCACGCAGGGTTGCCAGATTTTCACATACAAATCCCGCCCAATTGCTTCTTAAAAATAGCTAATCGCGTTTCGGGGTGGGAGAGACCGCGGGACTTGGCAACACTGGCATCACGTGAACGGTAGCTAGAGTGAGGTAAGCGAGCCCTCTCAGCAATTGTCCCTCCAGAAAAAACGTGATTATGCGATCGCATGATTCAATGCAAAATCAGCCAAAGTCCGCATATTTATGCGGGGGGCGTATTTTTTCAAATACGCCGCACTTTCACTGCATAAATTGCAGATTTCCGCGCGCAAAATAAGCGGGCTTGCATGATTTCATAATCCCCGCATCTTCGTTGCAAAAAGTCACATATATCTTAGCAGAAAGTTGAAAAATGTTGCGTTTACTTCACACAAGCGCAGCCATTTGCCCTGTTGCCATGGGAACGTTATGAAGTGACGTAATTGCGCGACATCATTGAAAAGCTGCAAACCCTGTAATGCTGATGAAACCATGATGAAGCTCGCAAATCATTCTCATTTGCCAACAAACATAAGCGCAAAAGACCGCGCAAAGCAGTTTCCCAGTGTGTTACATGACAGTGGGGGCAAATTATTTTGCACTCCGTGCAACTGTGAGTTGGACCACAGGCGGAAGTCGACGCTGGACAACCACTTTGCCACTTTGTCATTTTTACAGAAGTTGTAGCATATTTATTTTGTAAAGCTACAGAACTTGTTCGACTCATCAATGTTTTGTAAGTTTGAGCCATGTGTTTTAAGGTCTGAAATAAAACAAGATGAGAACTTCAATATTCCCAGCACTTTATGTGAGGTAGTATGCTTGCTTATCATAGGAAGTAATAAGAAATGATTCTTTACATTAAAATAGCCTAGTGAATAGGGTGTTTGGGGAAAACATTTTTTTTCTCTTTTTCATCAAACCGCAGTTTTTGCAAGTTCCCGCAATTTTTTGCAAGTTCCCGCAATTTCATTGCATAAAATTGCATAAATATCCCGCATATTCCATCGCATTTTTAAGAAAAACGTGCCGCATAATCAAGGATATTTGCCCGCAACAATCACAAAAAAACTCTGCGTTTTTCTGGAGGGACTTAATTATTAAGTTATCATGTCAGCTGGAATATATGGTATTGCATCGGTATCGATCGGTATCGACAGATACTCAAATGTGTGGTATCGGTATCGTATCGGACATGAAAACGCAATCGACATGAAAACGCTTTACGACGCAATCACGCAGGGCGTTCCTAACCGCGTCTCGACGCAGCTCGAGTTCCCTTGAAAGGGAAGTGCAACAGTTTGTTGTTATTGTGAGTTAACACAAATTAACTATACAAATTTCAAATGATATATTACTCTTATAGGTATGACCATAAATTATGGAGTATTTAAAGTTTTTTTTTAGTTGTTTCCACTGTTGTCAGAAAAAAAATGCAAGTGGCCATGCCGGCACCTCCATTTCATGAAGTGCACTACTTTAGCATCTATGCTCCACTTGGATTATGTGCCTAGTAATAGAGCACATTTATCTAGGTTAAAATTAGAGCGAGCGGCCAAGCCAGACGGATAAGCCCTCTTCATGTTTAACAAACTAAATCATACATTTTCTACAGTTCCGTGAGTAAGCGCTGTGCCAGTTTGAAAAAGGCGGCCGAGGCGTGACAGTAAAACCATAACCAGCGTAACGGGAAAGGGGGCTCCACTAAGGGGGATGCAGAGATGTTGCTGCGTGTTTATATTAACATTTCTGATCGTTTAAATTATCAGCACTTGAATTAGCTTCTCTGAAGATCAGAATGTAAGACATTATATGTATCACTTTATAGATATATGAATTAGTATTTGTATATGATAGTTGTAACGTGGTGCACAAAGTATATTTCATCAGCCCTGCCTGGAAGTCCTCTCAGCCAATCAGATTTGTGAACTAACAGACAACAACATTAAATAATAATGTAGTCTTACCCTTCTGATAACAGTAGAGATTCTGTCATAGTGGTGGTTACTCGGCAATCTGATGCTAATTGAAGAAAACAGACATTAAATAAATGTATTTAAATATAGACATGTAAAAAGTAAAACTCCCTCTCACCTTTAATATATTTATTAGCGTAGAGTAGACTATTACCAAATATCTTGCATTATATACAGCACCATATAACCACTCATAGCTCATTTGTGAGGAATCACACAGCACCACTTTTACAATGCAGTAGCAAAATCTATATGACAAGCAATACAAATGGTTTATTAACAATGTACATATAAACTTATATTTAGTTGTTGTTTTTTCTTTGTCTTTAATCCTGTAATATCATGTACTGTGACAATTCAGATTAAGATCATAATTCAGTTAATCATTTTGTGAAGTGGATCTACTCACAATATGATCTGCTTTAAACAATCCTCATTCAGCCGACAGACAACCTGCCGACACTTAAACAGAGACTGCATTTATACTAAAGGCAACACCCATTTTCTGAAGGTCATGTGATTATGGGAACACATGGTTTTTATACATATAATTCAAATGGTAATTTATTTTTTATCCTACAAATATCTTTAAACAGCCTCTTTAGAGTTTGATCGTTTATCAAAGTCAATCTACTTGTACCATTATGTGAATGTATAAGAAAACATGTGTTCCCATAATCACATGACCTTCAGAAAATGGGTGTTGCCTTTAGTATAAATGCAGTCTCTGTTTAAGTGTCGGCAGGTTGTCTGTCGGCTGAATGAGGATTGTTTAAAGCAGATCATATTGTGAGTAGATCCACTTCACAAAATGATTAACTGAATTATGATCTTAATCTGAATTGTCACAGTACATGATATTACAGGATTAAAGACAAAGAAAAAACAACAACTAAATATAAGTTTATATGTACATTGTTAATAAACCATTTGTATTGCTTGTCATATAGATTTTGCTACTGCATTGTAAAAGTGGTGCTGTGTGATTCCTCACAAATGAGCTATGAGTGGTTATATGGTGCTGTATATAATGCAAGATATTTGGTAATAGTCTACTCTACGCTAATAAATATATTAAAGGTGAGAGGGAGTTTTACTTTTTACATGTCTATATTTAAATACATTTATTTAATGTCTGTTTTCTTCAATTAGCATCAGATTGCCGAGTAACCACCACTATGACAGAATCTCTACTGTTATCAGAAGGGTAAGACTACATTATTATTTAATGTTGTTGTCTGTTAGTTCACAAATCTGATTGGCTGAGAGGACTTCCAGCAGGGCTGATGAAATATACTTTGTGCACCACGTTACAACTATCATATACAAATACTAATTCATATATCTATAAAGTGATACATATAATGTCTTACATTCTGATCTTCAGAGAAGCTAATTCAAGTGCTGATAATTTAAACGATCAGAAATGTTAATATAAACACGCAGCAACATCTCTGCATCCCCCTTAGTGGAGCCCCCTTTCCCGTTACGCTGGTTATGGTTTTACTGTCACGCCTCGGCCGCCTTTTTCAAACTGGCACAGCGCTTACTCACGGAACTGTAGAAAATGTATGATTTAGTTTGTTAAACATGAAGAGGGCTTATCCGTCTGGCTTGGCCGCTCGCTCTAATTTTAACCTAGATAAATGTGCTCTATTACTAGGCACATAATCCAAGTGGAGCATAGATGCTAAAGTAGTGCACTTCATGAAATGGAGGTGCCGGCATGGCCACTTGCATTTTTTTTTCTGACAACAGTGGAAACAACTAAAAAAAACTTTAAATACTCCATAATTTATGGTCATACCTATAAGAGTAATATATCATTTGAAATTTGTATAGTTAATTTGTGTTAACTCACAATAACAACAAACTGTTGCACTTCCCTTTCAAGGGAACTCGAGCTGCGTCGAGACGCGGTTAGGAACGCCCTGCGTGATTGCGTCGTAAAGCGTTTTCATGTCGATTGCGTTTTCATGTCCGATACGATACCGATACCACACATTTGAGTATCTGTCGATACCGATCGATACCGATGCAATACCATATATTCCAGCTGACATGATAACTTAATAATTAAGTCCCTCCAGAAAAACGCAGAGTTTTTTTGTGATTGTTGCAGGCAAATATCCTTGATTATGCGGCACGTTTTCTTAAAAATGCGATGGAATATGCGGGATATTTATGCAATTTTATGCAATGAAATTGCGGGGAACTTGCAAAAATTGCGGGGAACTTGCAAAAACTGCGGTTTGATGAAAAAGAGAAAAAAATGTTTTCCCCAAACACCCTATTCACTAGGCTATTTTAATGTAAAGAATCATTTCTTATTACTTCCTATGATAAGCAAGCATACTACCTCACATAAAGTGCTGGGAATATTGAAGTTCTCATCTTGTTTTATTTCAGACCTTAATAAACACATGGCTCAAACTTACAAAACATTGATGAGTCGAACAAGTTCTGTAGCTTTACAAAATAAATATGCTACAACTTCTGTAAAAATGACAAAGTGGCAAAGTGGTTGTCCAGCGTCGACTTCCGCCTGTGGTCCAACTCACAGTTGCACGGAGTGCAAAATAATTTGCCCCCACTGTCATGTAACACACTGGGAAACTGCTTTGCGCGGTCTTTTGCGCTTATGTTTGTTGGCAAATGAGAATGATTTGCGAGCTTCATCATGGTTTCATCAGCATTACAGGGTTTGCAGCTTTTCAATGATGTCGCGCAATTACGTCACTTCATAACGTTCCCATGGCAACAGGGCAAATGGCTGCGCTTGTGTGAAGTAAACGCAACATTTTTCAACTTTCTGCTAAGATATATGTGACTTTTTGCAACGAAGATGCGGGGGATTATGAAATCATGCAAGCCCGCTTATTTTGCGCGCGGAAATCTGCAATTTATGCAGTGAAAGTGCGGCGTATTTGAAAAAATACGCCCCCCGCATAAATATGCGGACTTTGGCTGATTTTGCATTGAATCATGCGATCGCATAATCACGTTTTTCTGGAGGGACAATTGCTGAGAGGGCTCGCTTACCTCACTCTAGCTACCGTTCACGTGATGCCAGTGTTGCCAAGTCCGCGGTCTCTCCCACCCCGAAACGCGATTAGCTATTTTTAAGAAGCAATTGGGCGGGATTTGTATGTGAAAATCTGGCAACCCTGCGTGATGCATGTTGCTCATCTCTCTTTACGGCATGTCTCTCAGGTGTTGTTAAGCATTTGTATGACAATTTAGGACTAAGGGACGTGATCGTATCGGATCGGATTATACTCCCGCGATTCATGCAATATCCGATCCAGTGATTTTGGCCAGTATCGGACTAATACCGATACCGAATATGGGATCGGCGCACCCCTAATATAATAATAATATAATAATAATATAATAATAATAATATATTATGGCAAAAGAGAGCAAGCAAATGTTGTGTTGTTCCCTGCCCACGTTATATCACGGCCCGGGTGGGGGACACACACATCAGCTTGTGTTGCTTGTTTGTGAGTGGAGCATGTTAACAGTCAGTTCTCGAGGGGGCTGACTGTGAGCATTGCGAGAAGCTGTCCGTGAGGACTCTCCGCTCCCGGCCGGGCGTTCTTCTAGGAGGACTGTCTATCGTGGGGTTCGCAAACGGATCTGACAGCGGGGGTTGAGACCAGCACCGCCCTATATCAGCTTTCACCTGCCAGATCCAGTGCCTCATCTCAGGGAGAAGCACGCTATTCAGTTTCGCCTCCCCGCGATGAGGCACTCATGCTGCGATTTTCCAGTTCCGGGGAATTGGTATCGTTAGTGTTTTGTAAAAACAAACAAAAAAAAGAGCAAAAAAAAAAATATATATATATAATGAATAAGGCAGATGTTTATGAGTTTTCAATAAATAAATAAATGTCAGCTCATAACTCTGTTGAATAAAGAGGAGCTTATAAAAGGAGGTTTTATTTAGTGCTGTTGCTAAGTTAAATATTACTGGCCAGCCGAACATTATGAGAGTGAGAATATAAGTAAATCTCTATATCTCAGACTCCTCGTCGAGATCGGGGAATAAACCGGTTTCTATTTTATGTGTTTAATCCCCAAACTTCTACTATAGTAATGTTATGGGTATTAAGTATCATGGTATGACAGAGCCTCGGGTTAAAGAGAGACGCTAGCTATCTCTCGCCTGAGTCGGCGTCATCATAACCCCGACGTTACCCACCAGCCATCATAAATAATAGATAAATATTATTAGGCAGTGCTGGTGGGTATGGATGAATGTGAGGATGTCAACACTGCGCTATTCGAGAATTGCGTCACGCAACAGATAAACTATACCGGGAGGGACGGTTTTGAGAAATCGTTTCTCCTCTGCGTCCTCTGGGGTGCGACTCTTTGAGGAGGGTCGCAGCGCTGCCAGTTCGGTTGTTCCCTGCCGGTTCGCCGTTCAGGGCTCTGAAGTGACTGTTCATCCAAATCCAGAGGACAGTCTCCAGAGACTGGTGCCCTTAGCAGAATTTTCTGGCAGCGTGGAAAATACTGCCACATATTTCTCAGTGGGTCCTGCACACTATAGAAGGGTTTCAGGATTCAGTTCGGTTCTCGTCCGCCCAGATTTCTAGGGGTCCTTCCCCACAGTGGTGGACCTCGAGCAGGCTCTGGTTATGGAGCAGGAAGTACTGACACTTCTGCAAAAGGAGCTATAGAGAAGGTTTCTCCTACCAGCAGACAGTCAGGGTTTTACAGCCGCTACTTCATTGTTCTGAAAGAGGATGAGGGGTTGAGTCCTATTCTTGACCTGTGTCAATTAAACAGCAGGTTTCAGAATCTCAAGTTCAAAGTGCTTACGCTAATGTGATTGTGTCACAGATTCAGTCCGAGGACCGGTTTGTCACAATAGACTTGAAGGATGCTTACTTATCTATCCATCCTCATCACAGGAGGTTCCTGAGGTTTGCTTTCGGGGGCGAAGCATACCAGTATCGGGTTCTTCCATTCGGCCTAGGTTTATCACCCCACATCTTTACAATATGCGTGGATGCAGCTCTGGCTCCTCTGAGACTCCAGCGCATTTGCGTATTATACTATCGACGATTGGTTGATCCTAGCTCAATCTGAGCAGAGGGCAGTTCGGCATGTCGTTCTGTCTTATTTAAAGATGTTGGGGTCGCGACTTCTGTCCTCCACCTTAATACCCTAGATTAGAAAAAGCTAAACAGATAATGAGCAAGTGAGTAGTTGAGGCTATCTCACTTGCTTATGAAGCGGCCGGACAGCCTTCACCTTTGGCTGTCCGGTTCCTTTCTACAGGAGTATGGCTGCCTCTAAGGCTTTATTATCAGAGGTTTCCCTCCATGACATCTGTGATGCCAGCCCGGTCTCACCCCAAAACGTCATATACTGACGGGTCTTGACCATACGTCGACATACGACGAAAAGGGTACCCCTATAACGTCAATATGAGACGCAGACATAAGCGCACCAGCAGCGCCTCCTAGCGGTACCCCTAACGCATACCTAAACCCAACCATACCCGAATCGTCACACATGGACGTTAAAGGGTACCCTTTTCGTCGTATGTTGCCGTATGGTCAAGACCCGTCAGTATGTGACGTTTTGGGGTGAGACTGTGTTAGTGATGCGGCAGGCTGGTCCTCACTGCATACATTTGTTCGATTTTATGACTTGGATCTTGGCTCCACTCCAGGGTCTAGGATGCTTTCTTCTTAGTGTGCGCATTGACTTCACACAGAACAGTTCCCACCGTGTCTCGACGCGGCTCGAGTTCCCTTGAAAGGGAACGTCTCAAGTTACGTATGATCGACTTGCTTCGGCTTTTCAGAAGCTGTCGCGGTCTGTTTTCAGGGGTGCTTTATAGCTTCCTGGTCGATGGCGTCACCCGCCTATGACGTCTCGTCTTTCCATTGGACTGATTATACACTTGCTTCACGACGCAATCACGCAGGGCGTTCCCACCGCGTCTCGACGCAGCTCGAGTTCCCTCTCAGGGAAACAGGGTTACATACGTAACCTGAGACGTTTTGTAAAATTAAGAAAACAAACAGGACATGCTTTTTGCTGTCTCTGTCTCCGTGAACTGGAGTGTGTCTCAAAAATGAACCGAAACTCAGCGTATAGGCTACTTGCCACAGACATGAGAAAAATATCTATGGAAAGCTTGAAATGTCTACTTTGAAACGTATCAATTCGAAAACAAATATTCTCTGATTATGTAGTCCATGTAGGCCTATGAATGGTGCATTTCTCTCTATAGGCACTTTCAATACTGCAGAGATGGCGAGTCAGCATCATCAACTTTATCTTTGCAGCCGACACTGACCCAGAAAACACTAGTTTATTAATTAACAATTAAAATGTCTCCTTCTTATATTTTCAGACACATTGATAATCATTATCTTGCTTTGTGGCAAGCCTTATGTGTGTCGGAATATGCTATATTATATATTTAAGCAGCCTAATTAAATTCAAATATCAAAAATCTTTAGTAGAGGGCAGCCCATTATTAAATTATCCAGCTCTTCGATGTTAAAGGGGTCATGACATGAGAAACCAAATTTGCCTTGATCTTTTGGTATATAAGAGATCTTTGTACCATTCAAACGTCCTGCAAGTTTCATAGCTTAAGACGTCCTCCCCATTATAAACGAATCATTTATTTAATCAAGCTCTAAATACAGCTCGTTCTGGATCCATGGTAAGAAGTGACGTCACGGTACGAAGTGACGTACCAACGTTTGCATATGACCGCCTCCAGCAAAAGACAACTAAGCTTTAAGCGCAAGACAACTACGCTCATTTCGTATCGCCGCGCGCCTCACAAGCGTTCAGTCGACGAGTGGGTCTGTGTACAGGAGTGGGTCTGTACACAGCGAGTGGGTCTGTACACAGCGAGTGGGTCTGTACACAGCGAGTGGGTCTGTACACAGCGAGTGGGTCTGTGTACAGGAGTGGGTCTGTGTACAGGAGTGGGTCTGTACACAGCGAGTGGGTCTGTACACAGCGAGTGGGTCTGTGTACAGGAGTGGGTCTGTACACAGCGAGTGGGTCTGTGTACAGGAAAATTACGAAGCCACGCAGATGTGCTGACAAAACAACATCTTTAAATACGCTGCCGAAAGATCCAGACGTCAGGGTAAAATGGATGCACTTTATTTTTTGCGGATGTCCCAGTCACGGCAGTGTTAATTTAAGCGTTTGTTCTATAACGTTACATTTGAAGGATGACTGTTTTGAGAAAAAATCCCGATATGATGCTTGGCTTTGCCAGATAACTGTTGCTCAAAGATAAGTCCGTGCCGACTATTCTGGGCTCAACAACGACGACGCAAACTTCATTTTTTATCACTGGCTGATATAAACACATTTTTATAAGAGAATCTTGAAAATATGTCGCCTTTCTAGTAGTCCTACATGTGATAGAAAATTAAAAATGTTGCCTTTATCAATGCTGCATCTTCAAAGATGGCCTGTCTGTGCATGCATTTTTGTCCGTGGTACACCCTATCATTTCATTGAAATTAGTTAAATAATGTTAAACTGTTAGCAAATTAAGCTATAGGATAGTTATGCAACAATAATTTCAAGTGTCTTTCAAATAATTTCACGTTTTCAAGTGTCTCGGGTTACAATTTTTTTATTAATTCAAAATAGTTTCACTTTCCATGTGGACACGGGCTGATCCAGTCTTCGTTGTTTTGGTTCATTTTCCTCTGATTCCTCATCTGATTCCGGCTCAAACGTTTTATCCATAGACAGTATTTATCATTGCAAGAGCCATCGCTTCGCATGCATCACCCGCTATTAAACAGTTGCGCCGAATCCGCAAATCCGCAAATGTTCTGTCTGGGGGCGTTAATAATTGATGCATAGGCACTGACGTTAGCCAATCATAACAGTGGGCGTTAACACTGAACTCTTAAAGGGGAAACACCCCCAAAACAGACTGTTTGAATCAGAGGATGAGAAACAGGGTGGGAAAAGGTCATAAATCACTACATTTTAAAAGTTTTTTGTAAAAAAAACTATAGTAATACTATAATTGCACATAAGGGAACATAATAATAAAATAAAATAAAAACATGTCATGACCCCTTTAAATTAAATGAGTTAACATAATTAGTTGATAAACTACCGGTAATCAAATAAAGTTTAAAATAAGATGCTAAGATGCTTAAGATGTAGGAGCATTGCTTGTTCCTTTCACCACCACATAAGTAAGGAATAATCCGCTTCGCGTCGGGTGGTTATTCGCCTCTACGGCGTGCATTAAAATCCTTTAATGCATGGCTAGCCGTGGATTATTCCGCTTATACCTTTGTTATGATTCTAAAGAATCAACGCAAATAAGGAGAGAACGAATACGTTTACATTACTGAAATCTGCACTTTATTTCACATTATTCTTTTAATTAAGCCGTAGGTCGGCCATTTCCAGCTATCTGTGTCGATGCGAAACCATCAGGAACAGCCGCGCCGAGCCCGAGCAGAAGACACACCCGCCAACAACAACCCGACAGCTTTTGTAGGGATGAAGAACCTGCGCACTGGTGTTCCCTATCACGCCGCAATCAGCCAGTCACCTGCAGACAATCAACCGCAACACACATCCACACACACAAAACAAGGAAGGGACCGACAGGGACCGTCACACCTTGGTTATTTGCCAAGTTAAAAAATAAGTTAAAGATGTAACTGTGTAATTTTTTAACAGGCGGGTAAAAACGGGTTAGTTATAGCACTCCGTCCGCTTTAAATAAAGTAGAGCCATCGGATTGCTTTTATTTGAATGAATTATCACATTTATTTAAATTCATAATTAAGAGAGAGAGAGAGAGAGAGAGAGAGAGAGAGAGAGAGAGAGAGAGAGGGAGAGAGAGAGAGAGAGAGAGAGAGAGAGAGATGCGTGCGCGAGTTACCCCCAATTTCCACCAGATGCATAACGGCTGCGTAACGGCTCAGCTGCGTGACAGCTCCGTGTTCCGTCGTCCGTCAATACCCACCAGGTCCGGATTTGTTGCAGAACGGCTGCGGCCGAGGACCAACGAGATCTCGCTATTCACGTGTGATCGCGCGATATGATCTTTGTACCATTCAAACGTCCTCCCCATTATAAACGAATCATTTATTTAATCAAGCTCTAAATACAGCTCGTTCTGGATCCATGGTAAGAAGTGACGTCACGGTACGAAGTGACGTACCAACGTTTGCATATGACCGCCTCCAGCAAAAGACAACTAAGCTTTAAGCGCAAGACAACTACGCTCATTTCGTATCGCCGCGCGCCTCACAAGCGTTCAGTCGACGAGTGGGTCTGTGTACAGGAGTGGGTCTGTACACAGCGAGTGGGTCTGTGTACAGGAAAATTACGAAGCCACGCAGATGTGCTGACAAACAACATCTTTGAATACGCTGCCGAAAGATCCAGACGTCAGGGTAAAATGGATGCAGTTTCTAGGGCTGTAATCTCCCAGTCGATTAGTCGATTGTTGGTCGATACGTTCTGGCTCGACCAAAATTCTGATTGGTCGATTTTTTGGCGCAAGCATTTCATTAGGTTTGCTGCGTTCATTTCATCAGTTTTCCCGCGTTCGTTTCATCAGTTTTGCCGCGTTCGTTTCATCAGGTGGAAAGCACTAATTGCTAATGGGGGTGTTTTCAGAGCACCCCTGTTTCACAGGTAAACAGTCTGTCTTCAGAACACCCCCCTTGTTTTCACTTCGTTTGGATTAGCCCAACCCACCGGAAAAGAGAGACAGATTGAAGAAAGTAGGCTACTAGAAGGTTTGTTGAATATTGTTTATTTAATTGTGAGAGCATTTAATTCATAGCCTGTCAACAAAGACATCGGCAGTGTGGCAGCATTTTATTTTATTTTATAGAAAACGGGAAAAAATGATTGTAGTCTAATGCGCAATGCGCTGTGCCACTGTTTGTATTAGTTTTGATCCTATGCTTTATTTTCAGTTATGCACTTTATTTCGTTTTTGCTCTTGATCTGGTTTGTTTAATAAATATTATTTTTTTATTAAAATGGACGTGCCTTTTGTGTTTAAGAGTAAAGCTTTAAGTTAATAGTCTATTCGTGTCTCAGCCGCGAAGCTGCGCTCCTGTGTTCAGCCTCACTCTGCGAGCTGCTGCGAGCTGTCAGTTATTATAATACATATGATAAAAACAATTGTATAAATTATGTTGCATATTCCTCAAAAGTTCTTGTGATGATATCACTAGTTGACAACAGTACTATTTTCGGAAATCATAGGCTATGAATGATATTGCGCAGGTGCACGTGATGCAACGCTGTCATAGCCGACAGACCTCGTGTGTCAGACTCATTTCAGTGCAAAATAATTAGGTAAAAAACGATTTAATATACTGCAAATAGCCTAGCATTTTTTTATGTTTATTTATAATTAATTTAGGCGGACAACAAGGCTACCAAGTACTGCGCACAGTGCACAGCTAATTAATTTAACGCTTTTTTTCCTAACGTCATTTTTAGTCGAAAATTTCAGGACTTCAGTCGACCAAGATTTCCTTTGGTTGATTACAGCCCTAGTAGTTTCAATAAACAGAACCACCAAACCAGGAACAGTTTTCCACAATGATCATCATATTTTCCGCCAAATATGATCCGCCATGATCACGGTGTATTTTATTTTGAAAATTAAACGGATATTTTATTTTGTTTTGGTTTGTTCTGTTTTTTGCTCGACTTCCTGTCCTGCGCACTCTGCCCCGTAGTGCTGCGGAGCTCTCCGGCATCCGGCAAAAATAGAAGCTCTGCGTATCAGCTCCGGAGGGCTGCGGATCGCCGGAGTCGGAACGCAGCTGTTCTGCATTCAGTGGAAATACACACATTGACTTTAATGGAAACCGATTGACTCCGCCGCCGTGCGCGAGCCGTAACGCAGCCGTTGTAACAATTTACCTTACACTGTTATGGGGGTGAAGGTGGAACGAACCCAATCGTAGACAGAATGCACTAACACAATTTATTGTTGACAAAACAGAGAAAACAAAACCCACGAGGGGGCAAAACAAGACTATAGAGACTAACTAGACTGAGACTGTGACAGATAACTACAAGTAAACAAACAACTAATACAGGCAATAGCGCAACAGGACAACAGCTCTTGACAAGATACTCACAGACAAAGGTTAGACATGGATTAACAATGAACCGACACAGGACAGCAAACACAAGGGGATTAAATAGGGAGACTAATGATAACATAACAGGTGACACAGGTAAAGCAATAATGACGAGACTAATGATAACATGACAGGTGACACAGGTAAAGCAATAATGACGAGACTAATGATAACATGACAGGTGACACAGGTAAAGCAATAATGACAAAACGAGGATAACAAGAAGGGCGGGGCTAGAGGACGAGACAACACAAGCACATGGCCCAACAAAAGGCCATGTGTTTGCACATGAAACATGGGTCTGCCATGATCCTGCCACAAGACCAGGAAAAACAAAGACATGATGGCAGAATCATGACAGAACCCCCACCTTAAGGAGCGGCTACCAGACGCTCCACAAGGAGACATCAAACACGGGACAAGACTGACTGAGACATAGACATGAACCAACAAAACATGACAAATAACAACAACGGCAAACATGAATAAACAATTACAGGGTTGGGGTGCAAAATCAAAAACAATAAACAAGGCAGAGGAGGTGGGGGAAACACAAAGTCCTTAGGGGGCAGTCCAGGGTGGCTGGGAGGACTGGGGGTCTTGTGTCCTTGGGACGAGGGCTGAGGACGGGGAATCCGGGGGGACTTGGCTGGAGACACACGAGGAACAGTCTTGGGGGAAACAGTTCGGGGCTGAGTGCAGACAGGGCTGACCGGGGAAACACAAGGCGACTTGATAGGGACAACAGGGGGAGACGATACGGGACGAATCTTGATGGGGGAAACAGTAGGAGATGAAGCAGGACTCAAGACAGGGGATGTAGTAGGTGACTGGGCAGTGGAGAGAGGCAATGCAGCAGCAGGCTGCAGAGCTGGAACGGGGTCATAGAATTCTGCAGACGAATCAGAACCAGCGCTCCTCACATCAGACTCGGAAGATGCGCTTCTCATGTCCGATTCAGGATTTGCGTTCTCTACAACCGACTCAGGAACAGCGATCTCTGCAGCTCTAGGCACGGGGTCTGGGGACAAGACAGGTTTGACAGGGACTTCTAGGATTCTGACGAGACGTGACAAATAATCAGACAGGGTCTTGGCAGCAATGACGACCGGCATCTCCTGACTAGCTGAAACCGACTGTAACACTGCTTTAGCAGCAGAATCGGCCGCGGCTCTCTCTTCAGCTCTCACGACTGCAGACTCATGAGCAACCCTCTCTGCTGCCGGCACTGGAACAGCGTTGACTGAAGCGGGCTCTGGAACAGCGTTGACTGAAGCGGGCTCTGGAACAGCGTTGACTGAAGCGGGCTCTGGAACAGCGTTGACTGAAGCGGGCTCTGGAACAGCGTTGACTGAAGCGGGCTCTGGGACAGCGTTGACTGAAGCGGGCTCAGGAGGAGGACAGAGATGGAGGACAGAAAGCTCCCTTCTTCCTCCTCTTTCTCCTTGGCCGCGGAGCAGAGACCAAAACCGGGCTTGTGACCAGTAGGGGAAGCTCAGCAGGGACCGTAACTGGTGCTGGGAGGACAGACTCTGGCAGGGTTGACTCCGTCGCTGAAGACTCCGAAGCAGACTCCCACGAGATCCGTCTCCCTCGCTTGCCGCGGAGACTTACAGGTGCGGATGACGCTTCAGGAGTCGAAGTGGGGCACCCCTGTTCCTCCTGCGTAACAACGCCTAAGACGTGACCCTCCGGGATCACGGGCAGCATGGCCGGCGATGACGACATGGGAGACTGCGGCTCCTTTTGACACAAACGATCCACCACTTCTCGGAAAGAACGGTGGACCAGTCTCTCCCGTACAGCCAGAGGAGGAGGGGTATTGAGACCCGCGATGAAGTAACGGTTGACCAGGATCTCTGGCAAGAAAAATCTCTTCCCTTCCACGACCTGGGCGTACCGTCTCAAGGTCGACTCACCCTGGGGCGGAAAAGGAAGTTTTCCACTCTTACTGTCAGTGATAGCCGACTGCCACCATAGTTCCTGGTCGTCCGAATGTTGCTTGACGGAATCAGACATACTGTCTGCTGGGTTCTCTTTTGGTCGGTTCATTCTGTTATGGGGGTGAAGGTGGAACGAACCCAATCGCAGACAGAATGCACTAACACAATTTATTGTTGACAAAACAGAGAAAACAAAACCCACGAGGGGGCAAAACAAGACTATAGAGACTAACTAGACTGAGACTGTGACAGATAACTACAAGTAAACAAACAACTAATACAGGCAATAGCGCAACAGGACAACAGCTCTTGACAAGATACTCACAGACAAAGGTTAGACATGGATTAACAATGAACCGACACAGGACAGCAAACACAAGGGGATTAAATAGGGAGACTAATGATAACATAACAGGTGACACAGGTAAAGCAATAATGACGAGACTAATGATAACATGACAGGTGACACAGGTAAAGCAATAATGACAAAACGAGGATAACAAGAAGGGCGGGGCTAGAGGACGAGACAACACAAGCACATGGCCCAACAAAAGGCCATGTGTTTGCACATGAAACATGGGTCTGCCATGATCCTGCCACAAGACCAGGAAAAACAAAGACATGATGGCAGAATCATGACATACACTAAAAGAGTAAGGGAAAAGTACATCACGCAAAACATAAGGTAACGGGCGGATCTGATGCCTACTGGGGTGATTACAGACAGTAACTAGCTTACTATTGGTTATGAAACCCCTTAAATCAACAAAATAAATGATCTATCATACGTGTATAAACTTAAAATAATTGTACATTAACGAAATGTCCACAATAATCAGGTTCAACAACGTGTATTGACAGATATTTAAGGTTTATACACGTCGGGCAACACAGAGATATTCAGCGCTGGAAACGCGGCCGCGCTCCGATATACATCATACAAACAACTCAATTCCACACACATTTAAACCCCAGGAGCCCAATGTCCCAGCAGATCAAAATACTCATTCAATCAAACATAATTGTCCGGACTGAACTAGATGTCCTCCGCGAAGAGAAAGGAAAAACAAAACAAAAACAAAAAGATACCGGGTGAAGCGTGGCGAGCCGCCGCAGTCAACTCATTTCCTCCATGAACTCACGCAAACTCGCCACAGTCTGTTTAGCCGCCGGGATGCTGTAGTAGTCCATAAAAACCCGCGGATAATCCACAAAAAGTCAGTTGAATTCCTCAGGCCACATAAACAGAGCCCGCTAAACTCCGACCCGCTTCCCCGATTGCACTCCGGAGTACCCTCCCGACGTCACTTCCCATTCTCCCCTTTTGAAAGTTATCCGGTGGCAAAAAATAATAAAAAACAAAGAAAAAGTCCTTATAACCATCCGTGCTTACATCATAGGCATTTGACACAACAGTTGATTATTTTTTCTTTACATGTGAAGGCAAAACAATACCACAAAGCATGTTTATCATCCCCTCAAAAATCTGTACATGAAGGCAGAATAGGTGACTATTACATCCCCCCCCCCCCCCCCCAGCGGCTTACTGGGACCATAGAATGGTTTCACGTCTACCACATTTACATTATCCACCTTCAATTTATCAGTTAGCCAACAAACACGGTACTTCACAGGACCTAGTTTTTTCTCTACCCTAACAGGCCTTCGTCTGGGGATGGTATGCTGTCGTGAGCTTTTGGGAAACACCCCAGGATTCACACAAGCTGGATAATAAGTGACTAGTGAATTGGGGCCCCCGGTCGGATACTAGGAAGGCAGGTACCCCCCCCAGCATGTAAAGATATCATTCTTCAGGATCTGGCAGACCTTTGGTGTCTTAGCATCCTTTAATGCAAACAGTTCCACCCATTTACTGAAATAGTCAACAACCACCATTAACACTGAATTCCGTGCTTTGCTGAGAGGAAATGGCCCCATAAAGTCCACTCCTATCATCTCCCCTGGTGCTTTGACTTCAGTAGACTGGAGAAACCCAGCTGGCTTTTCATCGAACCCTTGTACTGCTGACAGATATGGCAAGCGCGAACATGGCTCCAAACATCCTTGCGAACCGTGGGCCACCATGCCACATCCAGGATCTTCAGGAGGGTCTTCATCCTTCCCAGGTGACCACCCAGCGGACTGTCGTGGAAGTAAGACAGAAACTCTGGAACTAGTCCAGTGGGAACAAACCA